>NMRB01002194.1:72214-120038 GCA_002633025.1 Notospermus geniculatus | reverse complement strand
ATTTTTTAAGATAATCTTCTACTGTCCCAAAAATGGCATGAAACTTTGATATGGGCGTACACATGGATTTACGGCCTATTGTAAGTTCATGCTAAATAGGTATAAAGAGGAAGGGCCTGGCGCCTTATTTCCAGTTGTTACCGCTTGGTGTCAGCAGCGCATGGGACCTCACAGCTTATTAAAATTGAGAATAAAATTCTCTTCAAACGGTCGTGAAGAATATACGAATTTTCATGGTCAAGTCTTATATTGTCATGGTCAAGTCTCCTTTTGTACTGTGCTCTCTTCGTGGCCTTGTGGTTAAGGCGTGCTGCCCCTTAGTGCTGGCGATTGATGCCTCATGCGAGGGTCCGTGGGTTCGAATCTGGTAGGAAGCCTTAGAACCCGATTTCTATTTAATTTCATACTCTTCGTGACGATGGGATCGGCGTTCGAGTTTGCGCTTGGGTGCTTTGCGAATACATACTCACTACATGAAATTTTTGCAAAGCCTCGAAACACAACGTCTATCCTTTTGATCGATCATGCTACATTGGAAGATGAGATTGGCGTTGATGTTCGAGGGCTCCCGAAGCCCCCGAAAGGCCAACGCGAGGGCCAATCCCATTTTTAAGCCGTGTTTACCTGACATCCGACATCCGAAATGCGATTAAGAAAACGTGTCTTCCATTTACGTACCTGCGATATAGGTTGCGATATTCTAGCGGAAAACAGAAGAAAGCCCTGGCTCTGTACTACGTGACCTCTATATCGCATCCGATATTCATCTCGATCGCTCATGGAGCGAATGCTTTATCGGATATCGTCCTATCGCATATCGGATAGCGGATAACGCGTGCAGATAAACGAGTATTGGAAAATGGCTTGGAACAATCAGACTGCGATTTCGCATATCGTTACGTCGTATCGCATATCGGATATCGCATATCAATCCGATATGCGAGACGCGACAGCGATATGCGATGTCCGAAATGCGATTAAGAAAACGTGTGTTCCGTTTACCTGCCTGCGATATAAGCTGCGCTTCCACTACAAAAAAGCCGGTATTTGTCCGGGCTTATTCTGCTTCCATTACAGAATGTCCGTATTTAATACATGTACATGTAAGTCCGGTTCTAATAAGTGCGGATCTATTAAGCTCGGATAGCATAGCTGAATTTGTGCCATGAGACCAGCCGATCGTACTCCGAATCTAAATTAGATGCGGATCAACAACGGTGTTTTCTCTAGTGGAATGGCAATAAGTCCGGATCTATTTGTAGTATTATGTTCGGCTACAGGTGGCTTACGATCGCTTGCGACATTGCGCATGCTCAAAAGTACCAGAACAATACACGGTTCACTCCAGGTATCGCCATCTGTAGCGAACTTACTAACCTCAAATCTAGGATTGGAAGCACAAGCCGTGAAATATCCGGTCTTATTTTAGATGCGGTACTATTAAGACCGGATCTAAACGCTGTAATGGAAGCACACCTATAGGTTGCGATATTCTAGCAGAAAACAAAAGAAAGCCCTGGCTGCTGTATCACGTGACCTCTAATCGCATCCGATATTCATCTCGATCGCTCATGGAGCGAATGCTTTATCGGATATCGTCGTATCGCATATCGGATAACGGATAACGCGTGCAGAGGGACGCGATTTTGTCGTTTCGGAAATTCTGTATGCCCTATTTACACGAGCCGATTTTGCCGTACGACAGAGTCGTATCAGATTTGTCGTACCGATTTGTCGGGATCTGCTAATCTGTTTACACGGGACGATTTACTCCCCGGATTTATTCATGCGTGCCTTAGGACCGCGTGTGTCATAGGTAGACAACCATGGGGCGAACTAGCAGGCTCAAGAAAGTTGCTGCAATATGCATGCCTGTTGGTGGCGGGTATTAAGAAGAGATTTGAGCGGAGAAGACGACAAACTTGGGTCAGAGCATGGATAGCCAGGAGACAGGTACACGGAGCCTACCATGCCCTTCAACAGGAGCTGGCAAACGAAGACCCCGACGCCTTCCGTAATTTCGTCAGGATGGACGTGGAAACATTCGAAGAGCTCCTGGAAAAGGTCACACCAATAATTCAACGTGCTGCCACAAACATGAGGGTACCAATTAGTGGTGCAGAACGTCTGTCTGTTACCCTTCGCTTCTTGGCATCAGGTAAATAAATCGATCGTCTTCATTGCTCAGACTTGAAGATTACAAACAACATCATAAATTCCGAATCTTATGAACTTAATATTAAAATTTAATTTGTACTTCAAACGAACAGTAGATTACCACAATTGTTTTATCAATTGTATTAAAACAAACTTAAAACATGATATTGCCAAACTGGCCTTCACTCACAGATTCTTTTTTTCCAAAATTTGCTTCAGGAAACAGTTACCAAGACCTAGAATATTTCTACCGAATACCGAAGTGCACACTCAGTTACATCATACCCGAGACATGTGGTGCTATTTATGATGTTTTTTGTCTTTGGTAAGGTTCGGGAAATTCAGCACAGAACGTAATATTTTGGATTTTAAGTTTAGTATGTTCTCGGACGCGCGGATCAGAAAGGCGCCTGAGTCCGTTTGCAACTAGTTTTCCGAAGAGAGCAGCATCATCCTCTATTTCAGCGCTGGACGTTTTCTCTGGGCAGTCAGACAAGTGTTTGAGAGTCGTAGTTGCAGCGCTGATAAGATCATCCATACCCTTCTTCTTCGACTTTCTCGGATTTAGAGGTTGAGCAGCCTGCCTTTTGCCCAAAGGGGGAGCTGTGGTGGACCTCCCGCTTGCATTAGAAATATTGTCTTCACCGTCGTCTAAGCTTAAGACGCTAGCCTCTTCCTCAGCGTCCTCATCTGTCATTTCATTCTGGTCTTCTTCATTCTCATCATCCTGAAATACCGGAGAAAATATTCTCTCATTAATTCTCTGACACATTTTGCATAATATATGTATCGCTTACAGATGCCAACCTCTGAGGACGACTGGGCGTCTATTGAAGAAGGATTCAAGAATAGATGGAACTTTCCGAGATGCTGTGGGGCTCTAGATGGAAAGCACGTGGTAATAACTCCGCCACCGAGATCAGGATCAGCTTATCGTAACTACAAACAGACGTTTAGTATCATATTGATGGCACTAGTTGACTCTGATTATAAGTTTACCTTCATCGATGTAGGAGACTACGGAAGAGTTGGTGACAGCGGGGTGTTCAAAAAATCAAGTCTGGGAAAAGCAATGGATAACAGAAGGCTCAAGTTTCCACCGCCAAAACCGCTGGGATGAAGCGTTCCCCCTGAAACCTAACCTCATGAGACCCTTCCCAAGCAGATCTCTTAACAAAGAAAGACGAATCTACAACTACAGGCTTTCAAGGGCAAGGCGCATCGTGGAAAATGCCTTTGGCATATTAGCGAACAGATTTGGCATCTTCAAGAAAGCCATTCCACTGTCTGCAGAAAAGGTTGAAATTATCGTGTTGGCTGCATGTGCTTTGCACAATTTTTTACCAGGCAAGTCGGGCGCGCGTGATATCGACACCCCACCTGGATATATTGATACCGAAGACAAGGACAGCGAGGTGATCAAAGGCACATGGAGGGATGATGGTGATCCAGAAGGTATTGTGGACCTAGCTAAGCAAGGAGGAAACCACAGCTCACAAAGTGCCAAAGAAGTACAGACTGAATTCTGTGAATACTTCTACACAAATGGAATGGTGCCCTGGCAGTGGAGAATTTGTTTTTCCCTGATTGGCCCAGTCCATACGAGAAGCACCTGATGTCGGGTGAAAATAGAACACCCGACTTCTGCACACGATATCGCACCGACAAAAAATCGTCTCGGAAATCCAGTATACACGACGCGTTTTGTCGTAACGTCTCTATCAATCGGCTCGTGTAAATAGGTATCTTGCAGCTAAACGACGTAACGGACGAAAATTACTTATGCGGCGACGTATAGTACGATATTCTCCAACGAAATGTCTCCATACTACAGTCTTACACTATTAATGCCCCTACTGCCAATCTACCCCACGCTTGGAGAATGATTTTCGTCACCACGCCTTCGGCATAATGTAATAAAGTCTGTCGGTCTATTGGCCAAGATCTAATTCATGCATGGCGCTACTCAATCAGCTCGATAGGGGTGCCAGGGAGATTACGTAACATGTTTTATGACCATTTTCAGCGTATGTAGATGGTACATGTGTTTGCTGCATCATCAAAACGGCTGAGAGAAGAGTAATACGGCCAATGACACAGCCTGAAAAAGACGCCATCAGAAATGCCTGGCACATTCACCAGAATAATTACCATCGCCATCGCGTCCTTGCGCATGTCCGAGGAGCCTTGCCTGCCCAGATATTGCGAAATACTTATGATGGCCGCACTGATGAAGCACTTCGTCGCAGAATAAGAGATTTTGTGCGGAGGGAATTAATTGAGTAGAATTTTGAAACTTTCTGATATTGCAACTTTTGTTTCATGAGTATCGATTTTTGCCACGCTACATATGCCGAGCCAAAACAAACATCATTTCTTAATTCGCCACACGGGGGTGCGCAAAGCATGACGGTTGATGCCTGTCGACAAGACTATTTGCCTTCCCTACGTAATAATGGTGTCTCAAACGAATGGTTTCGCCCACTTTGTTGGTCATTACAGGAGCGATCGCCTGGACAGCCAATCGTGTGGAAAAGGGGCGGGTAATTTATTATAAGTCACCGTTTCGTCCGTTACGTCCGTTACGTCGGTTAGCTGCAAGATACCTAATAGGGCTTACATAGAGCGTGTCGATACACGGAAGATACGCTACGGTACGCGTGGATCTAATCTCGATCCCTGATTGACCCAGTCCATACGACAAGCAGCCAATGTCGGGTGAAAATAGAACACCCGGCTTCTGCACGCGATGTCGCACCGACAAAAAAATCGTCTCGGAAGTCTACTACGTCTCTGTCGGCCGACACAATCGTACGACAAAATCGGCTCGTGTAAATAGAGCTTAATCTTAGGCGATCTCAATGATCTTCAACCAAATGAAAATCAAGCACCAGTTGTTTTCCGCTGATTGATAAGAACGTGTGCGCCAATTGCTTCAATTCTTCCCCAAGCGTGCTTCGTCTTTTTTACTCTGTTTTCCACCGCGATTAGGTCAGAATCCGAGAAACCTCGAAGGAACGTGATAGGGTACTTTTCGACTGATTGAAAATCGTGCCGTTCGTTGGCTAGTGTTCCAACGCCCATGTCAATGCTGATAGGATGGTTACCAATGGCGTCTCCTGGCTTCACCTACAAATGAATTTGAGGGGGTTGGCCGGTCCACGAGGTGACACAAATATATATAAAACGATTGAGTAAAACCAGAAAGGAATTGATTCCTTTATGATAAAGCTATTATAGAGTTTTCGCAAAGCCCCTGAAACGCCAACGCGAACGTCTATCATTTTGTTCGCTGCTCTCTTTCGTGGCACTGAACAATAGGTTTGGCGTTCGCGTTGGCGTTTCGGGGGCTTTGCGAAAACTCCCTAGTATCATTGACGTTACTCACGTTTATCTACATGGTGGTCCAAAAAGAAACGTAGCCGCATCCTTCCAGTAGGCCCTATTCATGGACTTCATTGATATGAATAGATTAGGGCTACATATTTAGTGTATTTTGCGGAACGGAACGCAACAAGACCTTAATGTTGTAGGCTAGTGGCAGGACCCCAAAATTTTCAACACACCCCTCCCGGAGGTATAACCAGCTAAAATTGCTCACAAGCATGTTCTTAATTGTTTTCAGTAGTTATGTAATAAGAAATGACTTCTGTTACGTAAATTAAAAGAAAATTGGTGGAAATATATAAAAAAGCCATTTCATATTATGTAACCAGTTAAAACTACAAAAACGTGCTTATTTTGTCACGAGGCAGCAGGTTTCTATTAGTTGGTAATACATTTATGGGGCGTAAATCCAACCGCTGAAAAGTTAGCTGTACATCGGGTCCCATTCTCCTGTACAAACCTCAATTCTTCATCCAATGATAAAGTCAGTGTCAGTGGCTTCTGAAGTTCAGGACCCATATTCATAAAACCCTGCTAGGCTTAGTTGCCTGCTAAAGTGCCTAGTTTGTACAGGCCAATGTACACAACTAGCAGCCAACTAAGCTAGCAAGGTTTTATGAATATGGGCCTAGATGTCTATGTTGTGTACTATTTACGTCACCACAACCGCCAGTTCCATAAAGTAGAGACCGAAACGATTCAAATGAGACCAGTTTTAGCTGGTTATACCTCCGGGAGGGGTACCTCCATTTCTAGAGGCTTTTTTATCCTTGGCCACTAGCCTATTGACGGGAAGTTATAGGCTACATGCAAATACAAGCATAGACTGAAGTAAGCCGCAGTTCTGCTGTGCACCTTGCGTACTTACAACATCACAACTTACTTTGTCCCTTCAGTGGCTTATCTCAAGGCTGAGGTTGTCCTGTCGATGCCCGGGGGTGCCCCAGCTTGAGTTTGACGACATGCCTTCAGATGGTTGATTACACCTCATCTTTATTGTGCAATCTTCATGTCAGTATTTAACCGCTGACCAATTCCAAATGTATCCCATACACGATGAACACACAGACCATGCACTATCCGGTCCCGGCTATCGGGTCCTCGATTGTCTGGGTGAATAACATCAACATGACCAGGATTGAAATCATCAATGCATAACAGGGATTAAAATTTCATTATGGATGATGTAATGATACATGTAGACATAAGCCGTGGTTACACTACATAAAAATACCCGTGTTTTTCCAGACCCGTGTCGAACCCATGTGTACGAAAATCCCGGCGGGCGGTCACACTACTACATTGTAGTTAAGTAGCCGGGCGACAGTTGCGCTGCATACATTGACTCTTCTGTCATTTCTGAATTGGCACACATTGTCGGAGGCGCGAAAACGACAGATAGATAGATAGATAGATAAGATTTATTTCCTCACGACGTCACTTAATGGCTGCGCCATCTGTCACCGTGCGAAGAACTAACTNCTGAATTAGCCCCGGCGAGCTCGGCGGGTCTAATAAACACGGGGTTTTCAAACACGGGTCTATTAGACACGGCAAAAATAGGTCTACGCGCAAGAAACCTGGGGTTTTGGTGGGTTTGGGATACATGTATGTGGAAGTACAGCTTTAGCAGAAGGGTGGTGAAGAGCCAAACTGTGCCATACTTCCATAATGTAGGCCCATGAACATGATATCTCCAGATACATGTATGTCTCCTTTCGTTCCTTTTATCTGCAGTGCGTAGAGCCCTAACTTCGGTTCACAAAAATGGCGCTAATCAAAACACTGACCGAATTTCTTAGTGATTTTCTTCTAACAAAATTTGCTACACATAAGCTGTGCTTCCACTTATCCCTAACCCACCAAAACCCCAGGTTTCTTGCGCGTACACCTATTTTTTGCCATGTCATAACAGACCCGTGTTTGAAAACACTGTGTTTATTATACCCGCCGAGCTCGCCGGGGCTAATTCAGACACGTGTGTCAGCCGGGCTTTTAGACTGGTGTAAGCGCAATAAGCTCGGCAATTACTAGTTATAAACCCAGCGACAAATGGCGCGGTGTGTTTCGTATTGCGCATGCGCTATGAACCAAAACCCCTGCGAAATTTGGCCCGCAAGCCGTGACCTCTCTCGCCGTGTTTAGTAACTTATGTAATGTATGAAAATAGGTGTAAGCGCGTGGCGGGTTTTTTCAAGCCTGGGGAAGACCCGGGTCTCAAAAAACCCAGCAATTTGGGATAGGTGGAACGAAGGTTATCGATGGTTTTGGTCCCTGGATATTGGAAGTATGCGGTTGTTTTTTGGACCACCCTGTACGTGCTAGGACAGTACGGGACGTCATTAACTAACAACTATATGAACCAAGGAATTGGTACTCACCGCAATTTCCTCTTTTATTGCCAGAGAATAATTCTGCCTGGCGTTCGTCAGAATTTGTTTCTTGTTAACTATTTCCCAATAACCGTTCTTCAGTCTCCACACATCTAAATATTGCCCTTTGGGACTGTTCGAATTGCTGTAGACTGTCCAGCCCAGTAGGTATCCATCCAAATTTATTGTATAGTCTGGTCCGAAAAATACGATCAGAGTTCTACGATGGCGACCAGACGAACTGACATCACTGAGTGACTTTCCAAAAAATTTAGCGCTCTTGCATCTAATCGCATGACCATCAAATAAAAGAAGTAAAAAGACCAGCATTCTAAAATTTGCCCTGGTCATCTTTACATAAAGAGCAGCGGATCTTTTCACACAAGAATTAATAAACCAGTGACATCTGCCATGACACTGAGCTAGACGGTTTTGCAAAGACCTGATGTTGATTGCTCTGGGAAGACATGTCCTAATAAAGCCACGTGACTTTGTTTAACCAACATCCTGTCGACGAACGAAGACGAAAATTATTTTTATTTATAGCAACACCACCGTACTATGCAAATAACTCATTTTGGTTCATAAAGCCACCGCTAGGGTTGGAAGGCTTCGGTATTGGTTGCCATTTTATTGCTGACGTCATTTCAGGATTTCATTTTCCCGTAAAATTTGATTCTCCCCAGTTTAATAAAACGGCGATGGTATACCCCAATCACACTAAGCTAGTTCTCAGTACGTTTTTGACAACTTTGCCAAACAGGCTCGAACTGTGTGCGAACGGATTGGACGTAGTGGCAACTTTTTACAGTCTTTTTACGAACTTCATGGACGGGAAGGGTGGTGCTCCAGAACATCGAGGCATTATTTGGCCAAGGGTTACACGTTCTAGCCCGTTTTACGATTTTTTAGGGCGGGGCAGGACGTTTTGAGAACTACTTCAGTGTGACAGGCCCTGTATTGAGCTTTTGTTACAGATCTGCAACACACACAAATAAATATTCTCATCAAGAAACATTCTCGCTGTTGCCATACCGCGCGATACGGCACGTTCGATGTCATTTAGCACCCACGTGGCTAGGGCATCTCCGTTCTAAAAATAACCCCTGATATCAACATGATGATCTATAAATAGATCCGCGTCAAGTTTATGCCGCAAAGATGGCAGCCAGTACCGTAGTCTCTGTCACCCAGCCGCTGTTTCGAATCTGGGGATCGAACAAGCGTCTGGGATCAAACTGCAAAATTACTGTTTGGAGGCTTACCAACATCCTTGTGCGCTCGCTGATTGGCTAACGAACGCAGAGTTACACTCACAGAACCATCCGCAAGTTCATTCGTCCAAATAAATGCTGATCGGTCATTTTCTTGGTCACATGTCGATGATGTAAATATGGCGACCAAACACAAAAATGACTGAGACTGATAGCTACCAGCTACAGCCAGTAGTGATCAGGAATGAAGTGTTTTTATCAGACATGTCGACGTGTTCGGTGTTTTATTGGGGTGATCATGCACGGTGACCATTTTAAAGCTAACCATACCATGCCATTGGATCTAGCCTTCTTAGTAGGTAGCTCAGGAGAGAGCATGCCCTTACGAAAAATTCCCATGTGTTATTTCTTTTTTCACATGTGGGAATTATTTCACATATGTGAAAATAAGGCCATGTGTGAAATTTGCCGCTTTTTTCCCATGTGTCAAAAATTCCTATATGGGATTTTTTTGTTCATCTTAAGGGCGGTTTACACTAGGTTGCACCAAGTTGCAAGTTGCTGCAACCTGCAACTTGTTGCAGTCTACCTGTGACCGTTTACACATTGCAATGCAACTTTGATGAAATTTTTGGTCTCATCAGGTTTATGCAACAAGTTGCATAAAGTTGCATATGAAAAGTTGCATGTGTAAACGGGCCTTTAGTTCACCGTTTTTCGCTATTTTCTTCATCACCTGACTTGTGTCAGATGTAGAAGGAAAAGGCCACCATCAGGTGCAGCCTTACATTATAAATAACTATAATCTTAACCAATAGGCCGAGAAGCTTTGACAGTTCCAGATGGTTGGGGAATATCAACGAGTAGAAAAGTATCTCTTCTTTGGTACAGACAAAACCAATGTTATAAAACTATCGCTTTGACAATTCTGAAACATGAACATTCACAACTTCAATTTTTTGTCTCATATTTCAAATGGTAGTTAAGTAATTTTCTTATGCATTTGATTTCATAAAAAATGGCGTTGTTTATTAAATATTTGCAAATTATAACATAATTGCCATCCCCCCAGTTGTCCGCCGGTAAAAGCTTCATGTTTGACCTTGTAAATAAAACAAACTCGTCTACCTGCTTACCTCTCTGCCTGTAGGTTATAACCAACACACTTATAAGGAAAGTTTGTTATATATTGCTTGTTATTTTCATTTTCAAAAGTCACTCCATTCTTAATGATTCATTTCACTTAAATCCCATGTGTGAAGAAAATCACATGTGTGAAGAAAATCACATGTGTGATTTTCTTGAGAAAACAGAAGTAATATGTGTGAAAAAAATTACACATGGTAATTTTAAAATTCCCATGTGTGGAAATAAGAATAACACATGTAGAAAAATCACAAAAAGAAATTCCCACATGTGAAAAAAAATCCCCACGTGTGAAATAATCCCATGGAAATTTCACATGTGGTAAATGTCTTAACATATGTGAATCTGAAAATCACATGTGGGAAAATAAAATTCACATAATGCAAAGGTTTTTACATATGTGAAGAGCCGTTTCACATATGGGAATAGTCATTTCACATATGTGAAAACAAATCACATATGGGACTTTTTCGTAAGGGCAGGCGTAGGAGTTGAGTCAGCGAGTCTGACCCGAAATTCGCAGTTGCGCGAGACTACCATCGGACAGTAAAAATCAAGTTTGAGGCCAGACTCTGTAATGATAATGAAAGAATTTGGCTGCGCGAGACTACCAGTACCGAAGCCCTAGCGGTGGTTTCGTGAACCAAAATGGAAAAAAACTCTTATATATCAATAATCATCTAGTAATTTTTATGTGACTATTGCCTGACTTTTCCGTTCCATAGTTATTCATAGGTATACGTTCTTTTAAAAACATTTACCCCGCCTACATCATCTTAGCGAGTCGTGTGTATGTCATCATGTGTGCTACCTCATATGGCAAGCCGTTTGTCCATTAAATAGAAAAACCTTGTTTTCTAGTAAAAAACCTTGTTTTTCTCTTGAAAAACCTTGTTTTTCTCTTGAAAAACCTTGTTTTTTATGCTGTCGGGGAGAAAACTTGGTATTTCTAATAAAAAACCATGTTTTTTGTTCTTACACTAAATTACTTTGTTTTTATCATGAAAAACCTGGTATTTCTAGAAAAACCGAGTTATTCACGTAAAAAACTTAGTTTTTCAATATTGTTGGTAAAATACCTGGTTTTATTTAAAAAACCTTGTTTTTCTCCTCAGAAAAACAAGGTTTGTAGAAAAACAAGGTTTTATTGGTGAAAAACCTGGTATTTCACGCCATCGTAGAAAAACCTTGTTTTTCTACCACAACCTGTTCATTCTACCTCGCGCCCACACGTGAGCATAAATGACTTCACGTATATTAAAAGTAACTGGAGACGGGGTAGAATGTCCAAGTTTTAAAACCTTTACATTCTACCTCGCGCCCACACGTGAGCATATAATGACTTCATGTAGATTAAAAGTAACTGGAGACGGGGTAGAATGTCCAAGTTTTAAAACCTTTACATTCTACCTCGTCCCTTAAAGCCCAACAGACAGTGTTGAAATTTTATTAGATTTTCAAAGTATTGGGGGAATGCTTGTAGAGGTCTCATAGCATCGTCCTTGTCAATACTGTTCATTTTCTTTATTTCTTCTAGTACTGCTATGTTTGTGCATTGTCCTGTGCCCAATCGAGGTGAAAGAATGGCGCAGCCGACTTCGGAAACTTGCTTTCGTGAGGTACAAAGTTTCCTTCTTCGTTGAAAGAAATTGAGTTGGCTTTTCCCTTGTTGTTGATGAGATGTTCATCTTCATAATCTGTTTTTTTTCACGAGTGCATGTAGTTGCTTTGCTAGGCCTCCGCCATGAGTCACCGGCGACACCCCCACCGGACGAAAACACCACCACCGCCACCGCCACCGCCACTATAGTACGTTTGAGTCATCTGGAGCTCGATGGGCGGACCTTCGGTTGTCAGGCAGACCTTGGTATTGTTGGTGAAGTCTGGCTATTGACATGCGTTTTATTGACAGGACACTTCCAGCCAATCCCACGTCTGTGCCTGTGTTCAATTTCAAATCAAGGTCTAGTTGTATGTTCAATTTCAAACCATGGTTCAGCTGGTTAGAAAACAATGTGCGTTGAACCGTTTAGAGTAAACCCTAAGTTCATTGTGGTCTAGTTACTAAGGGTTTGATTGACATACGCCCATCGAGCTCCAGATGACTTAAACGTACTATAGTGTGAATTTGGGTGTCTTGAATGAGGAACTCATTTCTTTCATCTCATCAATTCAGCGAATTCTTGTTAGGTCATGTTCGAGACAAAAAGCTGATGGAAACTAGGCGCGAGGTAGAAAAACAAGTTTTTTTTTAGAAAAACAAGTTTTTTTTAGAAAAACAAGGTTTTTTTAGAAAAACAAGGTTTTTTTAGAAAAACAAGTTTTTTTTTAGAAAAACAAGGTTTTTTTTAGAAAAACAAGGTTTTCTTTAAAAAACCATGTTTTTCTGCAGAAAAACAAAGTTTTTTTAGAAAAACAAGGTTTTCCTCTCATCTTGTTGTAAAAACATGGTAATAGTAGAAAAACCTTGTTTTTCACCAAAAGTACCAAGTTTTTATACGTACGGTAAGAAATCCTTGTTCTTCTCTAGAAAAACATGGTTTTTTATCAGTATTACCATGTTTTTCAGCGACAGAAACGAAAAACTAGGTATTTCAACAGAAAAGCTAGGTTTTTTAAAAAGAACAAGGTATTTTAAGAGAAAAACAAGGTTTTCCAAGAGAAAAACAAGGTTTTTTACTAAAAAACAAGGTTCTTTTATTTAATGGACAAACGGCTTGCCATATACTCCTGTTGTCATGATTTTCCTCAGACCTGATGAAGGCCCGATAGGGTCGAAAGCTTGTCTCAATACAACCAAGTTGATTCAAAAGACGGTGTTACCTATTTCATTTCTTCTCAGTATCCTACCTTGGCGGATTCCCACAAGCGTTTCGGCTTGTTTCCAATACCTGAAGTCATCTCCAGAATATCCGGGCATATTCACACTTCTTGACCTCGTTAAGTAATTGTTTATGACCACAAAACCGCGTCCGCCGCTTGCATGCCATATTAAACAACTAATGCCCCATCACGCCAAACTAGTTCTCAGCATGCACGTTCTCGAAATTGTTGCAGGGTGCGACCGCAGTGGACGTTGTGGCAACTTTTTACAGTCTTTTTACGAACTTCATGGACGGGAAGGGTGCTTCAGAACGTCTACACACTAGGGAGGTTAAGAAATAAAACGATAAACGTAAACGTTAACGACAACATTATTTTTATCCCGAAAAAGCAATCTCAAATCTGGTGATTGTAAAGTACCGGTATGAAAAATAACGGCATCGTAAAGTTTACGATTATAATTTGATTTCTTAACCTCCCTACTATCTGGCCAACGTTGCACGTTCAAGCCCGTTTTACTTTTAAGGACGGGACAGGACGTTTTGAGAACTACATTGGTGTGACAGTAGCCTACCTAAACCGTCAGCACTGTCATCGAGCCTGCATCGTCTGTAGAGACAGATATGGATTTTTGTCTGTGGGCCGATTTAATAGATGTTGGCTAAGCTATTGGTTCCACCAAAGAACGCGAAAGCACAAAAAATGACACAAAATGATAAATATCAAGAAGTCAACTTTTCTACCCCAACCGGGGTCTTCCTCAGGCACTTTTCAGTTGGAGACCACCAAAAATAGATAGGCGTGCGAAACAAGTACAACTAAAATTTCACCAAAAAAGCCCCGTTTTCTAAGATCAGGGCCCGGTTGCACCAAAGGTCGTATTTGCTGTCGTAAAGTTAAGAACAAAAATGGGTAGCACCATCGACGTCTTAGCACATCGTCCTAATTTTCCTGCCTATGCAGTTACGACATTAGGGGTTGTCCCAAATTCCATATCTTACGATAAAAAAGTTTGGTCCAACCGGGCCGTGTATATCGTTTACTGTCCATCCAAACAGGACTTTTGTAAGGGCAACTGTAGCCACCAACCCGGTCATGTAATACAGACACTTAGTGAGGCTGAGCCAAATCAAGGACGTAGTTTCGAATATCCGAACTTTGTCCTTTCCAGTGCGCATTGCGAGTTCTTCGTCTTGCCGATTCCGTGCAGATCAATCAGAGGCATGCTGGAATGCCACTGTGAACCCGCAATCCAAACAGGTGTAACGTTTTTCAGTGTGGCCATTTTTCTGTGTGATTCCCATTGTTCGGAACACACTGGAAAACATTCACTGTTTCTCTGTGTGTCGTTCATTGCCAAGTCGCGGCTTATGCCGTCAATCTAACTGTGTAATGTCACACTGGCACACGGGCCTCACTGAAAAACGTTACACCGGTGTAACGTTTTTCAGTGTGGCGCGTGTGCCAGTGTGACATTTCAATAGATTGACGGAATAAGCCGCCACTTGACAATGAGCGACACACAGAGAAACAGTGAGTCTGTTTCCCAGTGTGTTCCGAACAGTGGAAGTCACACAAAAAAATGGCCACACTGAAAAACGTTACACCGGCAACAACAGTACATCGCCCAACTGGCACAGATCTCTCCGACAAGACAGACCAAGTCTTGAATGGACAAATACATCATTCAACCATGATGACATGTATCTTCATGTCTGTACATTGTACCATGTCATGCAGGGACGATTCCTAACGTGTTTACAATGCATTTAACGCGTCTGGTGATGTTATCGACGGCCGATGATGACACGGGATGAGGAACCAGCGATTCATCCGCTGTGCATCTTCACTGAGTTCAGGTCAAGACTCGGCTTCTCCTCCCTTGACATTCACGCAAGCAAACCACACATTCCGTGTTCAAGGATTTCCCCCGTCCCAGAAATAGCAACCAATCACGGCAGAGCTTGCATCGGCAGCTCGGGTTGATGACAAGATGGCGGGCTCGATGAAACTTTATTCGAATGCAAAGTCTCCGTGCAAGGACTTACAAGTACTCAAAAAGAAGCCGCGAAGGCAATATTCGATGGAGACTATTTGTTATTCTGTTGTAGGACTGGCAGTGGGAAGTCAATTATGTGCCAGCAGGCCAGTGTTGCCCGCTACGAAGTTGAACGGCGTACTCGTATTGAATAAATTACCGCATGAGAACCGAGGCTTCTGATTGGTCGCACGAGAAAATCCCAAAGCGTTGAACACGGAATCTGGTGGCTTGCTGCAGAGTGTAGGAAGAGGTTAGCGATTTCTACACGATGCATTATGCAGAATGCCGCTGTGCGGACTGGCATCGAACAGATCAAACTAAAGGGCATTTCCCAACGCTTTTTCAATCAAATATCGTACCAAAAGAACCCAATTATTCTAATGGAATATTGTCAAAACTGAAATAAAATGGAACAAAATATTCTCGGTGTGGTCAGTTTTCTCCATGAAAACTCCATCACGGAGTATACAGGCAAAAAAATCCTGTAGAAAATGTACATGTACACAGCACATTTTCCTGTGACGCTATGTCAACGAAGACAAAAAGTTACGTCATGACGTCATTCTGTCGAATCGAAGTAGCGCCACCTTGCGTCAGGCAGGTTCGTCAGTCAACAACAAACGCGAGATAAGCTCTGGAAATATGATTACTCCCGTTATTTAATTTCCTTTTTCAAGCATCAAATTGAAACAGAATTACGTTACTTTGCATATTTGAATTGAATTTCACAATCATTGAATAACATTTTCAATGGCGAAGACGAATGCGCTACCAAAGGCAAGTCCGATGCTATTATTGGCAATAAAAGTTTGTTGCGCCACTGTCAATAATCCTAAAATGTTGTTATATACACCCTCTGATCGTACAAGAGTTAAATTGCGTTACATTCTTTTGTTCTTTTGGTGAGATTTTGCAGAATACATACATGTACATGTACATCTGCTATTTGAAATTTCTCCTACATATAGTTGGATGATATCGCAATTATTGCGACCATGGCGTTCCTAGAGTATCTAGTTTACATCTAATTCAGCTGCTTGAAACGATCCAATGTTGATGCTAGAGAAACAGGGATTTACAGGGGAAGATCAGGGCAGTTTGGCCCCTTCTTGACTCCATTCGCCTCCTCTCCCCTGCACATCCTCCTCCTGCATCCGTGCCACCAGTAGCACCTTGGCTGGTTGGTGGACACTGCCGTACCATCACCCCTGCAGTTCTGCCGCAGGCAGGTCGAGTATCCGTCAGCACATCGCCTCAGGCATCCGCTTCCTGGCTGGTCCTCCTTTTGATCCTTGCAGTTCTTGGCGCACGCCGCATGATCAAAGTCGGGATTACCAACGTACGTGTAGTACCTGTCCATTTGCTTCTTTGCATAGGCGTCGTCCCAGACTTTGGGGACGTTCTCATCCCCCTCATCAGGGCCAGAACCCCCACCGCCGTCCTCTTGGGCATAGGCTGAAATGGCAAAATATAAATGCATTTTCTAGGAGCGGCGTGGTCTACTGGTTAGCGAGACGGACTCCTGATCAGAGGGTCCCGGATTCGATTGCATAGGCGTCGTCCCAGACTTTGGGGACGTTCTCATCCCCCTCATCAGGTCCAGAACCCCCACCGCCATCCTCTTGGGCATAGGCTGAAATGGCAAAATATAAATGCATTTAAATATTCTAGGAGCGGCGTGGTCTACTGGTTAGCGAGACGGACTCCTCATCAGAGGGTCGCGGATTCGATTCCCAGTCCTGACCAAGAAAAAACACGTCCGCTTGTGACCTTGAGCAAGTCACTTTGCCTCACTTGCTTCACCCCACTCAGGTGTAAATAGGGGTACCTGGCTGATAGAGATGGTCTATGTGAATGCTAGTCCAAAAGCGCTGCCGGGACTGTTATACTCCGCAGGGAGTGGAGAAAGGAGTTTGGAATGAACAGACCTCTAGCTGGGGTAATAATGTAAAGCACATTGAGCAGTTCAACTGGAAATGCGCTATATAAGAACTCACATTAGCGAGTATTTAGCAATCAGACAGTTCCCGACAATATTTTTCACCAATCCTGCGTCTCATTTTGACAAGCGCAGTTGTCAGTTTTCTGGATTTGTGCGAATAACCAACGATTGTAAAAAAAAACGTGACGGGAATATAGTACATTGTAAGAACAGTAGTCTAGACTTGTAGGGTTGAATCACAACCTGGTTCCCTGGGCGTCCGACGGAGGCGCTGACTGATGGTTCGTGTCGGAGCCGAGTTATATCCACAACTGTCTATAAATAGAGCAGTGACGTCATCACTCGGAAAGCCGTATCCAAAGCGAAGTGCACTGACATTTAGTCCCCAATTGATCGTTTCCCTTGACTTTGACCTCTGTAATCACGGGGCACCTCTCAATTTAAAGGACAGCATTGGTCAGTCCCCCGACATAATGCCCGAGGTGTCCTCAATAGAGATGTTCCACTCTATAATTCACCCTAACTTCAACATGGGCAAAGTGCCAAGCTTCGAAATGTACACGAGTCAGTGGTACATAATTCATGTCGCAGTTGCCTATGATGTTAGGGTCACTTCAACAGCCTATAGCAAACACTCCAAGGTTGTGCTCAGTCAACTGGTAAATATTGCGGTTTGTGGTTTAATTATCTTGTGTTCACTTTATGGTGTCTGTTGCACAGGCCTGGCACTTTTCCCATGTTGAAGTTAGGGTGAATTATACTTTACACGTGTGTTGTACCTGTCAGAAATGACTTCTCTAATGCACGTTTTCAACAATGTCAGCGGAAAATTTATTCATAACGAATACGCTAACTCAAATGTGTCTTTGGTGTACTTGTATTTTTCGATGATTTTCTGAACATGCCCCAAGCGTATACGCCATTTTAAGTTATCCGTATGTGGGTTCATTCCGGGCACTCGATTCAATCCAAGATAAGGCAGAGTTAAATTAAATTATCAGTTATTCCATTACCACTTTATTAGAAATGTTAAAAATATTCTAAAGAATGAAAATGATAACAAAACTGTAAATACTCCAATCAACCTGACTTACACGACGTTTAATGGACGCTTGAAATCAACGGCTTCCCATAGCCGGAACTCCTCAACACCATCCGGCTAATTTTCTGAATTGCGGATATGTGGGCTCCGACGCGAATCGTCAGTCAGCGCCACCGTCGGACGCCCAGGCGAACCAGGTTAGGTTGAATCGAAGATCGGCAATCACGTGATCAGCCGCAAAAGGCTAATGAAAAAATTGTTGACTGGTGGATCTTTTTTCAATAAGAGAACAATGCGTTTTCAACCAATCAACGAGTTTTTATCAACTGCTTTTCGACAGATCACGTTCTTAGTATTGAAATAACTCATTGAACACTAGCGGAAGGTCGTGAACCATTGGGAGGGCGATGTCCAAATCATACAGGCATTGGAAAACTTTAGTTTAAGCCGTGTTCATACCACAGTTAATAAACCATAATACAATGGTAGTTAATTCATACCTAGTAGGTAATAATGATTTACTACCATGGTAGTATTTAATTCTTTACCTAGGTAATAATTCGTACTTCGGAAAACGATATCTTACCTAGGTAAGAATTATTTACTACCATGGTAGTAAATCATTATTAACTAGGTAAGAATTCGTACTTCGGAAAACGGAAGCACGAATTAATACCTAGGTAAGAATTATTTACTACCATGGTAGTAAATCATTATTACCTAGGTAAGAGTTAAAGATTACCATGGTAGTAATGATTTATTACCTAGGTAAGAATTAAATACTACCATGGAAGTAATGATTTATTACCTATTAGGCAAGAATTATTTATTACCATGTTAGAAAATATTTACTAGCATGGTAGTAAATAATTACAGCATGGTGGATTTATGGCAGGGACGGCTTGCGATAGCAGTAAGAGAGTTCAGCATTCGGTGTCGTCCATTGCCCTAGCACCGTCTCCACGTGCTGTATATTTCAGGCAAAGGAGGGATTATTTCTTTGATGGGCTCATCCAACAGGTAAAAATGAAATGGCCAGGGCCATTGTGCTCACCTCTGTGAACACACCAAAAACATATTTTGATCTGATCAGTTTTATCAGTCAATGACATAAACTCAGGTGATGGCACCCAGAAGGAGTACAATTTCTGAATACAATGAATACAAGTGGTATTTGTGAACAAACTGCTTTCCTGTCTAGGTCACAGATGTCAAAAATTCTATTTTTCAAGACGGCCACCTGGTGGCCACACGTGACATTCGTTGGGACTGAACTTTTAGCAGGAATGTACAGGATACTTGCATAGGTGTTTAGACAACATTGAAACATTGTAACATTTACTACTGATGAAATATGGCCAAAGTCAATTTTTCAAGATGGCCGCCTGGCAGCCATGTTGAAGTCCAATCGAACTGACATTTGGCACATAAGTAGACGCATATTTAGGCACGGTTAAAGCATCCTAGCTACCACTATTTATGAGGTGTGGGTCGAAGTCCATTTTTCAAGATGGCTCCCTGGCGGCCATATTTGACGTCGAATCTGACTGAAATTTACCATATATATTTATATGGTACCTAGATGCATATTTTCACAAGGTTAAACATCCTACCTACTCCTATTTATAAAATGTGGGTCAAAGTCCATTTTTCAAGATCGCTTCCTGGCGGCCACATTTGAAGTCCGATCGGGTTGAAATTTGGTGCATTTGTGAAGGGTGCCTAGATATATCTTCACACCAAATCACAACACTCTATGTCAAATAGCCATGAAATGTGCCACCAAACAGTGAATTTTGAACTTTGACCTCTGTGACCTTGAAAAGTAGGTCAAATCAAAAACCCGGGATTTATGTGATGTAGTCTCATCAGAGGAACCCACCATAAAAGTTTCGTGGTAGGAGATTCGGCCGAAAGAATGTTTTCACAAAGCGCCCCCTACAGGCCAGAGTGTACAAGCAGCAGCGCTAAGTTTCGGTCCAGAGATAGTTTTTACCATAGGGTACCTATACACCAAATTTCAAGTTTGTAACCCAAGCGGTTTAGAAACGTGCCACCCCTGTTATCGACGACGGACGACACACCATGAGAGAAGCTCACCTCACATTGGTGGGCTAACAAGAGGCCCATGGGCCTGACGCTCAGCTGATATTATAGGCCTGGGTTTGATATAAGGCATGTACACTTTCGGTCATAAGAAAATCCGCACCAGATATTCTTGATTTACTTGATAACTACTAATTTCAATCGTAGTTCAATTCAAAATGCCCGGCCACCAAAACACAATACAATGTCCCGTTTGCATAGTATGGCGAGGGGGCATCTCATAGTTGAGTTCACTGGGTTGCCAAGCAAGTGGTGAAATTTTGGACAAAAATGCATTTTTTTGGCGAGATCTTGATATATTTTTGAAAACTTTTCCCTGGTATGTCGCTAATGACCAAGGCTGAAGGTTGTGCAGGTGAAAAATTTGATGAAAACTTCAGTTGGTGAAACCTCCAAACCAGCCTGCCCTCTTTGAACTGCTGTGAAGACAGAAATGTTCGTCGATTTGAAAAATTGAAACGGGATGTGTTAGACGGTGCATGTGGCTTTCCCTTGTCCAAAAATTGGGAACAAATAATGAGTAATTATCGAGTAATTCAAGAATATCTAGTGCGGATTTACTTATGACCAAGAGTGTACATGATGTAAGTGGTTCCGCAGTGGCAGAGGATGGGAAGTGGGTGATGTTGAATTTTATTCACCAAATGTGCATGGTTGGATAAGTTTGCTAATAACAAAGAGGTATTTAAAGAGATAGTCCTATATAGTCCTTTCAATATTTTGGAAAATATACGGTATGCATACATGACACTCTTGCCAGAAAATTAAACGGACACCAAGTTCTCCTAAATATCTCAATAACCGTTGGAGCTACAGCAATGGTATAAGCACCCAATCTGTAGCAACATGGAGTGATTTGCCAAAAATCAGCTTTAACGAGTTAAGAGAAAAATGACATTTTATAAAATCACTTTTCCACAATTTTTGAAAAAAATCTTCAAATTTCAAATCTTCTTTCTTCATTATAGGGTCACTTGCCTGACGTAACAACATCTGCAATATTTCTACATGTATTTAAAATCTCAATAGAAAATGCCTCTTTTGGCATTTTGTAGTTAAATAATTCCCACTCATTCAGTTAGACTGGTTCCCAGTCCCAAAATAGCTCTGACGGAGAAAGGGACCGGTATTGGGCGGCCATTTTGTGGCAGAAAGCTGCCATAATATGACGTCACAGAGGATTCCCCTCAACACTGAGAAATAGCTTACTTACCTCACATCCCAAAATAGCTAACCAATCAACTGCGACGTTACAAATTCAAATTCAAAAAGAGCTAGCCAATCAACTACGTCGTTACATCAGGCAATACAGGTCCCTTATCCGTTAGCGATATTGAGACCGGGAACCAGTCTATCATTCAGTCAAGTAGACAATACTTCTGAGACAGCCCCTGTGGCTGGGTCGTGACGTGAGAACTGGAACTGGAACAGGCTTAGGCCTAGACTTCAGACGATGTATAGGTTATGTGTGTCATGATGATTGTGAGCCCTACATGAATTAGAAGATGATGATATGAATATCAATATCGCTCAAGGTTACAGGGTAAAGCTACTTGGTAGCCTGGATACCCCACTGGTTAAGCCCGTGTCACACTGTCCCGAAATTAGACACCCGATGGCCACACGAATATGGAATTTTGAATTTCGCGTGAAGATGGTCCCAAAGTCAACTTCCAGAATCTTGCAAATTTTTGACCCCAACCGGGGTCTTCTTCAGGCTGGCATTTTTCAGTAAGATTTCCAAAAGTTTCCATAATTCGTATGGCCATCGGGTGTCAACTTCGGGACAGTGTGACACGGGCTTTAGCGAGACCACAGCACTAATTCATGGTGGTGAGGACGGTTGATCCTGATATTGTGTGTGCTTGTGTATGCTCAACAAGACTGTCGAAATCTATGTTTTTATCTAGCACACTATAAACTCTTTTAAGTACAAAATCGAAATTTGTACAATAAACAGAAAAAATCCGCTTGTTTATGTAGGCTTGTTTATGTAAATTTCACAGTGTTTAATTTCGGTGTGACATGTTTTGCACCATCCGATATTTATTTCAGTCTGGCACCAATTTTTTTGACTCGTAATTTTGATTCTCTCTTCCTGTCAAAACCGTTCGATATTTACGGCTGATTCTTTTACAACTAATTGGCAATATCCATACATGCAGCTTGCATAGTTTTAAATTGATTGCAAAATCCTAAGGGGGGGGGGGGGNGGGGCACCCGATATATAGGTTGGACAGGACACCAGTTACAGTGTCACTCTCACGCATAATTTGCGACTCTAAAGTGCGAGAAATTCAAATAGGGCCTACCCCTGTTTTTGATTTTGTTGAATAGCACCCCTGGTGGAGAGATCTAACAATATTTTCCCTTTGAACTGATGTAGAAAATATCAACCTATATCTATTCCATCACTTTTTGTCTACATAGGCCTATTTATCATAAGGGCTGAGATATGAGATATTTCATTTTGCGCAAAATGCCCTTTGGAGGGCCTAATAAGCGTCAAATCGCGCAGATTTTTTCCGAGGAGAGTTCACCAAGGGCACCTTCAGATGTAATTTGTAATCTCTAGCTATTACGGTTACAAAACGTCGGGCATAGTTGGACAGATGGAGTGATGGAAGGATAGGATGGATTGCTGGAGTGGACGGCCAGTCTAGACTGACGCCACTGATTAGCTATTTGACTAGCTCTGCTGACCTTTGGACCTTTGGTCAGCTGACGTAAAAATGGGCCTACAGCGAGAAGTCATACAAATGTGGACTTACCAACAGCGAAAAGGCCCAGGGCCATGCAAATAATCAGTTCTCTGATCATCGTGTACGTATCACTGCGCGAGCAAGTACCCTGGTGAAGAGTGGAGTCTGGACTGCCGACGTGTACAATCTTCCAGGCCAAGTAATTAAGGCCAAGAAAATAACATTTAAAAGTGTACACCAGACACAAATAATGAATTTCAGGTCAGCAACGATGATCAGAACAAAATGCCATCCTCCCACAGCAGGGCTTTGGTCTCGTTTCTCTTCATACACTCGCGCACATGGAGTGGATGAAGAGGAGCGAGGTAAAAACCCCTGCTGTGGGAGGATGCAAAATGCTAGCGATGATGAGGTCGCACGCTGATATCGGCCCGTTCAAACCACCACCTCCTTATTGTAGCTTCCGTTCGTCCACAATCAAGGACGGATCCAGCACTCTTAAAAAATTCTTGTCACCGCAACTTGTCTGCGAATATTGATGATATGCTGAAATCCTGTCACCATCGTTGCCTCATTAGCCACGAGGGTTTAGGGGTTATGTCTAGTAGTTTATATATTTCATAGGTCGTAGGTTCGAATCCCGCCGTAGGCCCTGAAATTTGGGAGGGTTTTTCTTTCATATGTACCTGTTGTTACATGTAGTACTTGTAACTACCGCATAACGGTCTCTTGGCGCATAATTTTTAATTTTTGTGTAGCCTGAATGACGAGATGTATTTGTTTCAATGATAAGATGTCTCTTTTCCGAGGAAGGCAAGTTAAAAACTTGTCAATTGTCAAGATAGACCCCGTCAATTTAAGCATATTCTGAGAACGAGTTCCAGAAATTTTTTAGAGTGAGGATTTCGGGACAGAGGGGGCGCAGTGTGCTAGAAACATTGAAATCTGCGGTGAATTTCAATGATTTGCTTCAAATTTCAGAATTTCACGGTCGATTTTACAGATTTGTTGGCCGAAAGGGGGCGTGCGGCGGGTGCGCTCCCGCCCCCTTGGTTCCGCGCCCGACAATAACTGTTTGGTGTAGCTTTTGGGGTGTTTGTACCGTCCATTGTCGTCGGAATCGTGTTCGTTCACTGGCTATAATTGGCGACTTCGATCTAAAAACCATGTCAAATTAGCGGAACCAGCGGAAGTTGGTCTGCAGCCGATAGCCCGAACACGTGACTCGTTGGTTGCTATATTATTTACATGTAGCTGTTGACGGAAAGCAACACGCGACTCGGTGCTGCTAAGCAACAGGCGGCTGCACTCATGCTGTGCCGGATTGACGACCTAGGCCCTCGGCATGCTAGGCCTAGGCTAGGCTACCGGTAGGCCTAGTTTTGATCACAAACTGTCCTGTCACGCAAAATAGTGTGATCGGGGATTTAGCTTGCCCTTACAAACAGGCCGAAATCCAATCTAACGTTACCCTAGGAACAGTCATAGGGTAGTCATCGAATGTCAAAATGCCGCAAACCAAACGTGAAAATTTGTTGTCCTCAACCTTGTCAACAACAGCAAACAGCAGTTCAAGCTAACTTGGTCGATTTCTCATCGTAACCTGGAACACATAGGCCTATCATTATCACCAGTGACATGTGGGAGTTCGATGAAAATACTAAGTGTGAGGAGACATTATTTGAATAAGATCTGTCCAATTAAGTGTTCGCATTCTTCTACAAGAAGCATTACTTTGTCTTTGTTTGACGTGACCTAGATTTTTTGCTTCTCGTCCGTCATGTACACGCAGTTGTGAGCTCCGACGTGGAGCCGTTTGTCACAGTAGCATTCAGGCATTTAACCCTTTCGCCTTACTTAGCTCTTTGCCACGCGTTTTTCACTGCGGCACAGGCATGGCGCTTGGGGGCAATTTCACGGTCACGGACGTGACATGTTTTCACTTATTCAGTGCTGTCTCCGCAAATCTTGAAACCAGAGAAAGATGTAATATCCTGCATCATGTCAGGCTTGTGTCCTCCTATGCCCCTGGTATGAGTTAAGTTCGTTGTGATTCATAATTAGTGCACTATTTGCTAATTAGTTGCGTCACGGACGTAACCTGTGCGACGTCACGAACAAGTGAAAACATGTGACGTCCGTGACCGTGGAATTACCCTTGGTGAGTTCACAGTTAAACTGTATTCCCTGCAATAAGTTGCCGCGGCTGGAAACCAAATTCACGCGAGACCATTGATTATACATGCTGGGTAGCCAATATATGGGGAATTCAAAAGCCTCGGGTACAATGAGGTGCCCATTTTTGTCAGCAAAGGTTTCGACATAGTGTCAGTCAGTCTAGGTGTTACTGTTACCACTGGATATGTAGGCCTATATGGGTTGGACAGGGCACCAGTCTTATCACGTTGGTTCCCGATGCCGCCGCCAGGGGAGCGGAGGGATATTGATGCATACCTCATGCATACAGAGACACTACTATCATGAAACAGTTACTTGACATGGTTTATCAACGACAACTAAAAACATCTGAACCTAAAACATGTAGGCGGCCTCGATTGTCGGGTGAAATGTTACAACCTTTGTCGACTTGAATTCGGTTGGTCATCGCCACGGCGGGGTAGTGCGAGAAAGTATCTGGTCCAGCTTGGCGTATTCGAATCCCGTTGTCACGACAGGTGGCGCTCATTCCTCACAACGACCTGTCACCGCGCGCGCAAGGCATCATGGGAAATTTGGGGACTACTTGTTACATTTTCAAGATGGCGGTCGATTCCTCAGTTCAAGTTTATAAATTGCAAAATTTCCTCAACAGGCCTACCTAGGATGTCTCCCATCATTGGGAATTCCATTATCCATCATGATTATGACTTACACAGGCCTATATGGTAGCCTATGAGATATGCTGTACATGTCATGTTAGCCACTGACAGTTATGTACTTTAACGTTGGTGAACAGTGAAATAGCTGCCGGGGTCGGTCATAACCCAAATATCATCATTTTCTTCTCAACAATGTCATATCGACAATTTCTCATCACAAATGAAATATCAGTCTAATTTGCAAAGTGTGCAAAAAATAAGCCTCATATCGCTATTTTCCTAGGATTTACATTCGTGGCGTATTAGATCACGTGATTACCCAGTTCAGGCTGTGATCTGTCCGCGTATTACTTTTTACGCCAAATTCGGGGTGATGCGGCTCGTGCGGACACAGGTTGGTGCGTGCATAGCGCCGCCTAGCGCCGACCTGTGAAAC
The DNA here is from genome assembly GCA_002633025.1 of Notospermus geniculatus. Taxonomy (NCBI): domain Eukaryota; kingdom Metazoa; phylum Nemertea; class Pilidiophora; order Heteronemertea; family Lineidae; genus Notospermus; species Notospermus geniculatus. The sequence continues at coordinate 93,851 of NMRB01002194.1, read as the reverse complement.
ACAACGATTCGAATCCTCGTTCTTGACCACACTCGTGCTGCCCCAGTTCATGTAGTTGTTGACTCAACTCGAGAACGGTAGTCTCGAACGCCGAAAACGCAACCCGGGTCAGGCCAAGAACGTGTTCTTCTCAACCCTGGGGAGCGAGAAGAACACGTTCTTGACCCGACACGGGTTGCGTTCTCTGAGTTCGAGACTGCCGTTCTCGAGTTGAGTCAGCAACTACATTAACTGGGTCAGCACGAGTGTGATCAAGAACGAGGATTCGAATACGCCGAACGAGTCCGACATGTGCACGTTTTGCTCTACCACGTTTCACTCTAAAAAATTTCTCGTCGTACTGACAAGCTGGAGCTCGTTCTCAGAATATGCTTAAATTGACAGGGTCTATCTTGTCAATTGACAAGTTTTAACTTGTCATCCTCAGAAAAGAGACATCTTATCATTGAAACAACTACATCTCGTAATTCAGGCTACACAAAAATTAAAAATTATGCGCCAAGAGACCGTTATGCGGTAGTTACAAGTACTAATAACAGGTCCATATGAAAGAAAAACTCTCCCAAATTTCAGGGCCTACGGCGGGATTCGAACCTACGACCTATGAAATATATAAACTACTAGACATAACCCCTAAACCCTCGTGGCTATTGAGGCAACGATGGTGACAGCATGCTTAGAGTTCAAGAAATTGAGCGATAAATGTGAGGGAAGCGCATGCGCAATAATGTCCTGCCACCTGCAACTTATCGCCATAACTAGACACCTTGTCAACTGGATAAACTGAACTCGTCCCAGAGATGTGCGACTCGCCATGACAAGTAAATCGTGTCATGAATGACGTAATTCGTCAGGCTGACTAAAGCATCTCATCAATATTCGCAGACAAGTTGCGGTGACAAGAATTTTTTAAGAGTGTTATTTAGGGACCGCCTGATATATGTCAACTGATTTTAAAAATATTCCATTTGTACTTTTGTGTTGAATAAAGTGAAACATTGCCCCGTCCTGCGCTTTGAATCCGAAGTTTTTAATATTGGTATCAACGATACGCGGGAATAGGACTTGAATTTCATCAAATGAACTCCTTCCAGGTGAAGATTTGACCAGGCCATGCAAGAAATCGAGGTTTTCTCGAAAACAAATTGCGGTAGGACCTGGAAAACCAATCATACATGGGAGACATACACCCAACCAATAAATCATCCTGAACTCGGCTTTTGTGAAAGTTCCAAGCCAATTAAGATGTTGGATGTTGTGTGCGACTGCCTGATATCCCCTCAGAGGACCACGAGAGACGAAATATGTCCAGCTTTTGAACGCAGCAATGAAGTCACGACAAACGAGAATCATAGCTACGGGCAAAGCGACAGCTTTACCATTTGGTAAAATCGAGGATTTAGACATCTTTTTGATAACATAAATTGTAGCTTCAGTGATACCGTTTACATTACACCAGATGACGAGTGTCAAGTCAAACCAAAAAGACATTCTATATGTGATAATTTTTGAACATACATTATTGTCGGGTATGACAAGGGTTCCCCGAAAGGTCCCATTCCGTAGATTGTACAGGTGATTGACAAACGAACCATGCCTTTTCTTGACTTGCAGGACGAAGTATTTGCCAAAGTACAAAGTATATCCAAACATTCCTCTTATATACGGAAGCGTGTATCTATTGACAAGGCTGAATGTTCTTTTGGCTATCAGTTGGTAGATTGACAGACTGAGAACTGGGGCCATTTCGGACGTTTTAACGGCACCAAGATATCCAGTTATGCGGTCAAAAAACCACAATCGAACACCAGAAATACTCAGTGGGGGCACAAAAGGTACCCGAATGTTTGATCGGTACTGAATTAGACGGAATTCCTATAATGCAAAGCGTTGATTAGGAACACTGAATAAATTGTCATGTTTTAAAAATGCGATCGAAGAAAAGGAACGTACAATGTAGGCCTATTCTGCTCAAGTTTGGCAAAAGGAAGTATTAAAAGTGACATTTTCAACTTTTCGAGAAAATCAGCCAAAAGTGTAGGCCTAATTTCGTGATGCTGAAAACAATGCTGGGCCTTGCCCAACTGTGAGTTACATATCCTCTAAGTCGGACTTTTGGTCGGTTTGAAGCATTTATGATTATCTTACCATATTCCGCCATTTTTATAATAAACACTTACATGTACTTCCTTTTGCCCCAATCTATCTGAATTTGATGTAGTAAAACCCGTTCATTTCTCAATTTCACAGACAAATACTCTGGCAAAAGGAAGTAAGTGCAGCACTTCCTTTTGCTATAGAAAAGGAAGTGCAGCACTGACTTCCTTTTGCCATATTAATTAGTTTTTTAATATAACCCACTTCTGTTTGCCACCTCTGTCATTATCTGTATCTTCCGAACTGATGAAGAATCTGCTACAGCTATGTTAAAACATGTAACGTACCTCCCTGACACCCTCTATGGGGTTAGCTCAATTTTCGACAAAATGTCACTTACTTCCTTTTGCCAAAGATGGGCAGTATTGCTCTCTCGAGTATGAGCTAAGTAGTCCAGTCAAACTAGCTGAAAAATGGACCAAACCCGGCAAAATTTGGATAAAGAAATGATTAGGCTACACTTTCATGACTAGGAAGACCCACTACTGCACATTATACTAAAAGTCCTCCACTGGAATCGCGTGCTAAGTAAGGGGAAAACGGTTGCCATAGAAACCATGCGCATTTTGGTAATCAAAATCTGTCAAATAAATATTTTCTTCGATTTCTTCACTTTAGAATTCATGAGACTTTTCTTCCTTCGTTAAGACACGGGAACGGAAGCATCAGCGAGCAAGTTCTACGGCGCGAATCACCCATCGCGAACCAACCTTTTCATTTGCAATAAAAAATATGGACCTGGATTTGTCGATTGTCATGTAGTGCTTTGATTGTTCAGGGTGAGCCAAGTGCTTTTTGTAAGAGTTCCAAAGTGACGGAGGCAATTGTACTACAAAATGAGATAGCCTTAGCATTCGTTTTTCATTGAAACATTTGATTATTTCAATCAGACTAATTTCTGTGTAGGAAAACGTATTAAAATAGTAAAGTATATGTGTTCTGGTCGAACAATCCTTTCCTAACACATGAAACGCATCAGGGGTTTTAATGTCATTTGTGTAATATAACCTAGCACCAGAATTTTGCGATAATTGCAACGTGAATGCTATGATAGACGCTCGCTTTCTGTGATCAGAACTAGGCCTAATCGTTGAAATCAAAAAGTATAAGTCAAGGCCAAAAAAACATGGCGAGTTGTAGATCGCGCCCAATGGAGGAGTTAATTTCGCCGTGGCATTTTGTGATAAGTAGAAAACGAGGCCATTTTCCCCAGATTCTCTGACGAAATTGTAAACTATCAATAACAACACATTGTGTACCTTACAAACTGCACAGATACCTTCCATGCTATCCTGAACTACCCACATATCTTCCGCTAGATCAGCGGGGCCAATCCATTCTAAACATTCTTTCCTCGTTTTCAGTTCTATTCGACCAACATATTTGCCACTTCTAAAGTCATGTATATTCAACAAAGGCCTCATATGAGATTTACGATTTTGCCCTATTCCGCCATTAACCTCGTAATATATAGCGTAATTTTGCGTGAATACATCTACCAGTGACTGGTAGTTGGTATTTTTGTAAAATGTTACATTGTATGCTAGTCGACAATTTGCGCGGTTTTCACCGATGAAATACCAAATTTGCACAAGCCATGGCCGATCGCGTGAATTCAATAACACTACAAGAGGTTGTGTTGGGTGGATTTGTATTTCCGTCATATGTTGTTCTTTTTGCAATGGTGGTATAAACTGCAACCTTCTGTGGACACGGTATTCTCCTGATGTCATCTAGGTCAATTAACAAACATGTCGATAATTTTATTCACCTCTAAAATAATAATCGACATGCATGTCAACTTGATAATGAAAACCATATCGTAGCTTCACACAGAAGATGCTGGGGCATTACCTTGACAGCTTCACATCAGTGACATCTAGCCACTTTACAGTCTATTGGCTCTGCTATCAGGTCACGCACCTGTAATGCGTGGCCAATGTATTTACCATTAGAAATGGCGAGATGCCCGTGCTCGTAGACAACGTACCCCTAGCCTAATGGTTCAAACCATAAAGTTTTCGTTGTGGGTTGACCATGATAATTTCAGGGTTTGGGGGTACTGAAAATATGAGGGCTAATTTCGCACGATATTTCAATGCCGCCACTCCATTTCGGCGTAGTAATACACTTAACCAACCATGCCCACTGGAAGGTAGGCTTACGATACAATCACTATCAAACTTTCCCAAAAGTTGGAAAGTTATTTTTCTATTAATTATTAATTATTTCTGTGTCAAACAGGATATTTAAGTGCCTCTTACTCGATGATAAATGGAGAAAACCGGGTTTTTAAAGATCTACTTTTACGATGTAACCCCACGCTGATTGGTCAATTCCTGGCACGTGACCAGCAGGCCTTATGACTAGTGACAGACCTTCTTATTGGATGTCAAGCAGGTGTGAAAGGAAGGAATGTCCCCAGGAAAAACTGTCCCAGGAAAAAAAGATCCTATATATGTTACATTCTAATCTCTGGTGATTGGTTTCTATAGCCATGCACCTTAATCCGTTATTGAACAATAGAAGCGGACACTTTTTACACGGGGACATTCTTTACTGTTACACCGGGATGCATTTACATGACGAACGCAAGCACAATGCAATGACAACGAAATACCCACCATTTTCTCATACATCCGTGCTCCCTGGTATTCAAATGCCTCCCCTTTCTCCATACACGTCCCTTTCTTTTTACTCAATTGACAAACATGATAAAATGCTGTGTTATTATGGAAAACATTAACTGTTGAACAGTCTTCGTGCAAACACTTGACGGCACATATCAGGGTCGAACGTGGTCCTTCGTGCACGGAATCTGGTTTTAGAATACTCCAACCGAATACAACTTTTTTGAAGTACACAGGTGCAATTCTACCACGGAAATCTGAACTGAGCATATTGTCGTCACTCCTCCTCCCACGTCAGTCTGTGTGTTTTATTGGGAGAAAAACCTGATACGATACGGCACGCAGCAACGTCACAGTGGGTTTTAACGGTCAGAAAGAGAAAAAAAAGATAATGAGATAAAACCTGTACTAGAAACGAAAAAAATCTGTTGGGAAATTTTTGTGAAATATGTGTTTTTCAAATTCATGTACATTTTTCTGTACATTTATGTATGTACAAAGTATATGACAAATTCCTTCTCGAAGTTTCCATTTTCAGGACATTTTGCAGTCGATTTCACTACAGGGTTCTCCATGGAGAACTAGGTGGAAATTACCGTATTTAATTCCAGATGATAAAATATCGAATTGTTACTGGGGTTGTTTTGACCCCTTATTATTGGACTTAGGACCTAATATTTGAACTTTATGGGACAAACTAACCAATTTTGTGGCTTTGATATTTCATTTGTTAAAATAATCTGGGTGGTTTCTGTCAAATGCTCCATGGAGAACCCCGTAAAAGTGTAATCTAATGTAAATTTTGCTGAAAATAGAAATTACGGGTAGGACTTTGCCATATGCTTTGTATATACATAAATGTACAGGAAAATGTACATGAATTTGAAAAACGCATTTTACACAAAAATTTCCCAACGGATTTTTTTCGTTTCTTCATGAGTCGATTCTCCATGGTATTGGGAGACACCTAGGACAGGTTTCATCACATTATCTTTTTTTTGCTCTTTCTGACCGTTAAAACCCACTGTGACGTACTTATGACCACACCACCACTCAGTGATGTGGTCAGTATTGTTTTTGCAGGAGCTGGAATTTTTCTCTACCACTTTTTCTTTCCTCCACGTTTTCGTTCAAACTAGGGACATCAAATCTGACTTGCTCAGTCTAAAGGCACAATAGGAGCTGTCAGCGAGTTCACCAATAGGTGTCACTACGGCGCAATTCAATGCATATATAGTGTTTGCACCGGTGGCCATGTTGGAGGTATGAACAAAAGAATTTGTCGCCAGTCACGGTCTGCGGAGATTAACTTCGATTGTTTTGAAAGTCTGTTCTTTTGTTGTATGCCTCCAACATGGCCGCTGTGACGTCACGTGCAAACACTCTATAGCGGACCCAGTCATTATTGATCAGTCACGTAGATTTTCCTGTACATTGGTCCGCTAGAACTTTGCTGCCATCTGTTGGCAATATGCGCGGCTGACTGCTCCTATTGTCCTCTCGCGATGAAAAGGTTCTTTTTTTTCAGCTAAATGAATCGGGATCACCATAATCTATAAATAGAATCGGAGTCTATAAATAGAACCGTGCATGGAAACATGGCACGACGTCGTGCCTGTACACGTTGTGCACAACGTCATGATGACGTATAAGGCCTACATCCTGATCTAATCGTTAGCTAGTTCTTCGTCAAAAATGCAGTCACCACCATCTTACGTTAACATAACAAACCAGCTTCTGGCAAAAACATTTGTGGTGTGGTTATGAATTCACTTCTAGTGAATTCTCAGTTCTACATGTAGTTTGTACTTTATGTTGACTCTGTATTAAAAAGGCAAGCAAGCAGAATGGAGAATCATTTTATTTTTACATACGGACACTTCAGGAGAGCACTGGGAATCCCACAGAACGTGCAATACGACAAGTGGAGATTTTCGTCGCCAGTGATAGAATCTCCATTTGTCTCACAACAGCCACACACCCGTCGACGAGAGCACACATTTCAGTCGATAGGATGTCTATGTCGCCGACTCTCCTCAAAGCCAACTGGTCGTGCCAGTCAAGTTGTCTGAATAGAGAATCCACGGTGTACAATCAACCTTGCCGTACCGCTGCGGGAGAAAGTTCCGGTCACATACGCTTGGCAAATCTGAGATTCCAAATCACTGTAAATACCACACTAAGGGCAAAATGATAACCCAAGGCGAATGAATACACTAAAAAAGCCTAGCTGCTGCAATATCCCCAGATATTCGCAGGAGAACGCATGGAAAATCGGCAATTTTAAAATGAAATGTACGGCTGCGGGAGAAGTCTAATTCTCCCGCAGCCGTACAGTTCATTTTAAAATAGCCGATTTTCCATGCGTTCTCCTGCGAATTTCTGGGATATATTACAGCAGCATGCCTTTTATAGTGCATTCGTTCACCTAGGACTGTCATTTTGCCCTGAGCAGTGGTATTAATAGTTGCGCTTCCACTACAAAAAAAGCCGGTATTTGTTCGCTCTTATTCTGCTTCCATTACAGAATAGCCGTGTTTAATAAGTCCGGTTCTATTAAGTGCGGATCTATTTAGTTCGAGTTGCGCTTCCACTACAAAAAAGCCGGTATTTGTCCGCTCTTATTCTGCTTCCATTACAGAATTGCCGGGTTTAAAAAGTCCGGTTCTATTAAGTGCGGATCTATTTAGTTCGGATAGCATAGCCGATCATACTCCGAATCTAGATGCGGATAAATTTTGTAATGGAATGGCAATAACACCGGATCTATTTGTAGTATTATGCTCGGCTACAGGTGGCTCCACGGTCGCTTGCGACTGTGCATGACCTATCCAAACTAAATAGATCCGCACTTAATAGAACCGGACTTATTAAACCCGGCAATTCTGTAATGGAAGCAGAACAAGAGCGGCTTTTTTTGTAGTGGAAGCGCAACTTATAGTAATTTGGAATCTCAGCTTTGCCGAGCGTATGTGACCGGAACTTTCTCCCGTAGCTGTACGGCAAGGTTGACCGTACACCGTGGAATCGAACCTCGTCATCTTGAATCTATCTACAGTACGCTAACTCACATCGGGAATTATTTTCCTACCAAGTGCTTGTTTGCACAACAATACAAATTTGCGTGCACGCATAGTTGCGAAGGCTTCATGAAAAGGGTCCCTGGTATCAAATAAAACGCTGTGCCAAGCTAGCACTATTCGTCCATGCGCGCTAGCCGAAAGCAGCCCATACATGTAAATGATCAATATTATTGCACAATACGAGGATCAAAATGCGCAATATTATTCCATTCTTTCTTCTATCCACCATGCCAGAGGCTCATGTTCCATTTTGGGCCCCATATTGTGCAATAATATTGGATGGTGTATCTAGGCCTTAAGGTTGAATAATGATCCTTATTTCCAACAATTGCTTCGGCGATTGATGAGGCGGCCACATTTCCTGACGCAACTGAACAACGGCAAAGGAAATGGCGGCAGCGATCAACAAACGTCAAAAGCTTAGACTTATTTTGCCATCATGTACGTACAGTACGCGTACATGTAAGCTGCGAATACGGCAGAATGGTTTTCATAAACGAAGTGACTATTCACCCGGCGGCAGGTCGTAATCACCCGGCTGCCGGTCAACCAGTGAAGCAAAAATGGTTTGGTTAACCGGCTGCTGTTTCATCGACGGCTGCCGGATTCCCCTTTTTTTAATGTGACTTTATTTACAATAGCGGGCAAATGGCGGCCGGAAGAAACGATGCTAATCTCGCGCAGTCAGACCCCCGGTCACCCAACCGTGGCTCTGGCTGCAACGTCTAAAACTTGTGTGATGCTGCTTTGCGCACGGCTGGCGTCAGTCACGTGATCTTAGATTAGAGCGCCGCCAGCTTGCAATCATGTGACACCCCCCCCCCCCCTGTCCAAGATAATATGGCCAATCAGCATGGCTGTAACATTTGAATTCAGAATCGACCAATCAGCGATGATACCAGCTAGGTCATGTGGGTCGGTACTCTCGTAACAAAATTGGCAACGTTTGTCTCATTACAAACTGCGCAGTTCGCGCATACGTACATGTATAAAAGAGACTGAGCGCCTCGGTCTAAGGCGACGCCTGCCATTTCTCCGGGACAAAGGTTTCAAAGTTTCGATTTTCATCTGCATTACGGCAGTTTGAAGTAGATTCATCTAGCACCGAAAATCTGTTTTCGAGGAACAGTTACCTTCCCATCAGGTTCCCAGTGACAGCAAGCCACAATGTGTCTGACGAAATTAGGAACAAATGCCGCGGGGTAGTTATGAAGTACCGTACGGCACGGAACGGAACGGAGTCGTGGTTGCAAACGGAATGTAAAAGACGGGCCGACCCTGAAAACTCGAACGGAAGAGAACTAACCATAATGATAACGCTATGCTGGGTTCGTTCTGTCATGTTGGTACATGTATTAAGCTCGGTTCTTGGGTCGTCAGTGCCGTTAACTTTGTTGGGGCAGTGCTTTTTGGGTGAGTTCGTTTCTATATTGGGGTTAATGTGCAGTTCCTTTTTGCCATTGGGATGGTGTATTGCTTCAGTGGTTGATTTGATTTTTGGGTCTTGGCGGTCACTCTGGTATAGGGAGGGCCTGCCCCATCCCAATAACCATCACGGCCAGTATAGAATCGAACCAACCACTAAAGCACTACCCCACCAGATTAACCGGTAGCAGAATCGAACCCACACAACTAAACGATTGCTTTATCCCAATTACACTAAGGTAGGACTACCCAATAACTGAACCAATCCCCCAATGTCGAATCCAACACACCACAAAAGCACTACACCAACAAAGATATTTGCAAGACCTTAGAGCTCACCATAAACATGATAGAACGAAGCAACACAACAGCACGGCACTGTCCATTTGAAATGAAATGAAGATTAACTTTGTTCCGTTCCAGTTTCAGGGTCAGCCCGTATTTTACCACGATTCCATTCCGTTCCGTTCCGTACTTAATAACTTCCCAATGCCGCGATAGGGAATATTAATATTAGGAAGGTTTCGCAAGCGCCTATGGCAAGCGGATTGTACAGTTATTCAAAAAACCTAAATTTTTGCAATAAAACTTAGTTTTATGCTAATAAAACTTAGTTTTTGTGGAGAAAATACAGGTTTTTTGAAAAAAACTAAGTTTTTTGCCCCCAAAAAATGAATTTTGCAATAAAACTTACATTTTTTACAAAAAACCTGTTTTTTTGCAATAAAACTAAGTTTTATGCTCATAAATATAGGTTTTTCAATCATCAGCATAAAAACTTAGTTTTTTGTCTAAAAATGTAAGTTTTTCGGCAACAACTGGACAAATAGCCAAAAAAACTATATTTACATGTATGCTTAAAAAACCTGGTTTTATACAAAGAACTTAGTTTTTCTTCAATAAAACCAGTATTTTTGGAGAAATTATAGGTTTTTTGATTAACTGGACAATCCGACGATGTTTATCTATTGTTTGGGTATACCCACACAATAGATAAACGTCGTCGTAGGGCCTAACCGGGCGCTTTCGAAACCTCCCTATTATTAAGGCCTGTTTCCACTACAACGGATTCCGCTGCGGTTTGCGGCGTCGGAGCGGTTTTCGAAGTCAAAATGAAGGGGCTCGCGATAAGACAATTCTGGCATCCAATATTGGCAGAAGTATCTCCATTCAACATCAGGTGGAGACTGCTTTTATGCACCAGTAAAAAAGATGTCTTGACCCCCAACCCCCACCCCCACCCCTGTTCAGCGGTCGACGCCAATTCGACGCCGCATTGGCGAAATTTCGCCCACCGTAGATTTTAACGAAAACGGCGCAATCCTGGCGAGACGGTGAGCCGCTGACGGCTGCTTGTCGACCGACGACAGAACTTAAAGGGAGACATGCGAAAAATATTGCCCGGCGGGCACAAGTTGTCTGAGTGGTAGCGCCGTCTGTTAATACACGGTGACACTACGCTAAATCACAGGCGCCTGTAGAGCTATCAGTGAGTTAAGAACACTTTTCTAACCAAACGTATCTAAAAAAACACAACACGTATCTAAAAACACACCACGAGCTCATAAATTCGTGAGCTCAGTGTGTGTTTTTTTACAAACTAGTGTTTTTTGGTTAGATACCTGTTCTAAGCTCACTAATAGCTCTACAGGGGCCTGTGATATAGCGTAGTGTCACCGTGTATTAACAGACGGCGCTGCAACTCAGACAACTTGTGCCCGCCGGGCAATATTTTTCGCATGTCTCCCTTTAAGTCCTGTTTCCACTAGACAGGTGTAAAGTTTTTCAGTGTTTCCGTGTGTCAGTGTTCCCCCTATTGTTCTGGAAACACTGGCAGATAGATCGACACGTTTCTCTGTGTGTCCTCCATTGTCGAGTCGCTGCTTATTCCGTCAGACAATAGCAGGGGAACACTTACAGACGGGGAACGCTCAAAAACGTTACACCTGTTTCCGCTGCGGTTTGCGGCCCCGGTGCGATTTTCACAGGGTTTTGGATCATCCTTCTCGATGGATTAATAATACACGGCGTGTTATTTATCCCAATGTCTGTGAAAACCGCTCCGGCGCCGCATACCGCACCGGAAACCGTTGTAGTGGATACAGGGCTTTAGTCACGAAGCCGACGTGCGATTTCCTAACCTCGCTTCTAGGATAGTAGTGCCTGTAAGCATATACAGTGACAACCCAGATAGCAACGATCGGTGGCCCACTGGTGGCAGAAGAGCGGAAAATCAGCGCATCGGGGGCCAGCAACGGTCACCGTCGGGCCACCGTATATAGTCGTTATATTTTAATAAAAACATTTTTTAGTTTAAAGTGTTCTTTGTTTTACTGTTTTTCATGTAGGCCTACTGTATCCTCGGTCAGAAGAGCCGTCCCCACTATGTGTGTCGAATTCCTGTCGTTCTCACTAAACTGCTGGTGAAAGAAAGGTGGCTGTTGAAGAAATAAGCAGTGTCGAAGTCCTGGCGAAAGTGCTGGTGGTTCTCGGTGAACCGGTGTCGAGTCCCGGGCGAGCATTTTTCCTTTAAGTGTCGAACAAGTGTCGAATGTCTGAACGGGGGGGGGGGGTGGAGACATCTCATTGACCGGTGCATTACTGATTCCGAAATACTAGGGAGGTTTCGAAATCAAACGATAAACGTAAACGTTAACAACTTTATTTTTGTACCGAAAATGCAATGCAAAATCTGGTTAATGTGTAGTGTGAAAAATAACGTTGTCGTAAAGATTTGGTTTATCGTTTGATTTCGAAACCTCCCCACTACCCTTAATCTGCTATACGTAGTCAAACTCCTCCGCAGTGCCGTATCATTCCGCATTTTATGATGCTCCACTTACGACACTGCCACCAGGTGCCTTAGTGCTTTGCAAAATCGAGCATGCTATTATTTCCCATTCCATATAAAATAAAGTCAAAAAACATTAAACAAATGCGTGTTTTGTTATCACAAACTCAAGTTTTTGAACTGATAAGATGAAGATAATCATGATAAAGTAAATGAAGATGAACTTTTTTCGCGAATGGTCTTAGAAAAGGCAATTTTCCTCGATCGCCCGCTTCGTCTAATGAGCCTGGGTCCTACATTATACACAACCCAAACGGGGATCCAATCAGATAAGAGTAGATCGCCGAAACGTACGTTTTGTACTGGAAACCATGAAATACAGTGGAACCTCTCTTAGTGGATACCTCTGCCAGGAGGACACCTCTGTATTAAGGACACCAGAAGCTGATCATTTCTATTCATTTTGACATCTGTAATCAGGACACTTCTCAATTAAGGACACCAACTACCAGTCCCGAAGGTGTCCTTAATTGAGAGGTTCCACTGTAGTTCAATTCCATTTGGCAGGTATTGGAATACCACTACAATGTACGATCCTCCGAGTCCGCAAAAATAGTTCGTGCCTAGTGGCACAGTCCGTAAGGTGACTCAGGCCGGGGTTTTTCTTTGGTCCGACCTCTGCGAGATTGTCTATAGTAGTAGGCCTACATAGAAGGGCCGTCACCTCAATCAACCGCGCTCCCCCTAATCTTAATTGAAAGGGAGACATCCTATAACACCTTTGGAGTTATTGAACATGCTTACAGAATCTATCACCTCGTAGTCCTCCTGCCAGAGCCTGAAACAAAAGCACACAACACATTCAGCTCAATGTATTTAATATTTAACTCTGTCACAGCCAGTGATATCACTGTAGTGAAATTCGTCTTTTAGAAAAACATAACAAACAGTGTGAAAACAAACAATGTCAATATTCAACAATGACGGAATTCTTTTTTGTTCCCATTTGTGTTTTAGTGGTACCTTTTACACGTATGAATTCATACAAACATCGTATGACTATACTGGTCACAACAGTCACGTGACTGCAAAGAATCGGCCATGTTGGCCGTCGATGACGTCAAACCTAACACGTCATGACATTTTCACGACGGGATCTGTGTGTTACGTGATTAGTATAATAACAGGGAGTTTAAGAAGTCTAACGATAAACGTTAACTTTACGACAAGATTTTTCTGCACCGAAAAAGCAATATAAAATCTAGTGAATGTGCAGTATGAAAAATAACGTTGTCGTAAAGTTCACGTTTATCGTTTGATTTCTTAAACTCTCTATTGTCTATTTTGGCCTGGAAGCAGTGTTATTGGTGTTGTACTGAAGATAACTTTACATCACCGGACTAGGATTTCAGCAGCTAGAGACTGGTTCCCGTGTTTGTCCCTCCACTCCCGCGGCGCTACACAAACACAAACTCGCTAGCCCAGTGGTACGGCGTTCCGCGTTTTCGGTTTGCTCCACTTGTACCACTGGCTTCAAACGCCCTCATCACTTCTGCTTGGAATGAGCAGAATAAATAAAAACTGTTCTACAGCTAGTTTTCCACCCTCATAAAATCATAATCGTACTTTCAAGTTTAGAAGTGTACCAAAACACCAAACACACCATGATTTTTAAACATTTGTTCATTATTTTGTGTTGCACTATTTTGCGGCGGATTACATGTACGGCTGTGCTTCGGGTCGGTCGTTCCGGCAGAAATAGTTTCTATTTTAGAAGCAACTAAATCGATGGACCAATCAGCTTCGTCGAATTTGATCACATGATTTTGTGAGTGTAAACATAACCACGTGCAACAAGGAGGCAGCCATCTTAAATGACGGCATTCCTACGCGAAAAGAAGTACGGGGCACTGACGTTTGAAGGCAGAGTCAGTAAGTTGAAACCGTCTGACCTCTGCGTTGGAGATTGACACAAACAAACAAACTCTTCTCAAATTTCAGTAAACCTATGATGATATTGCCCAGTTTTCAAAACGGTTAGGAATAAATGGTAATTTCTTACACTTGTCATGCCCGAATGTATAATAAAGTACATGTATTGAAAAAAATACACCTTTCCAAATCAGTGATAATGGGTGGATGTCGTTATGACTCCTAAAAGTAAATTGTTATGTATATTATGTAAATGGTCTTATAGGGATTGCTTCAATTCCGATTGGCCCATGATTCATTTTGCTAAAAGTATTTGCCGAAATACTTTGGGTGGTATTTCATGAATTGATGATATTCACGGTGTAATGACAATTCATCCTTTAGGTTATTCACTCGCACATAATCGAGTTTTTCGTCAACTGAGTCGGTGCGACGCGTTACCGAAAATTGATGACGTTGGAGTTTCGAAACCGCCAATGCATATAGTTTCACCATCGATATTGACACCATATGATACAGCGACCGCATCCAAGCTCGTACATGTACACTGGTGGACTAAAATATTAGGACACTTTCAAAATTCAAGTCATTTTCCTCTTTTGCTTTCCTTTTGTCTCTAACCACTAATTATTTTTCTTATTAATCAGAACATTTTTACCTTGGCAAGTGGGTTATATAATCCCATGAGATTGTCCATGCCAAACGTTACTGACATGGGGTTGCTGATAGATGAATAACAAAGACAATCATGATGTGCTTCGTCCATTCTTGTCACCTCCAATAGGTTAAGCCTTAAAATGAGAGAGGCTTGCATGGCACCCATCATAACTGTCTTTTGCTCGCGCATCAGCAACCCGTTTTCTATAAACTTTTGTATGGACTATCAGAGGGGATTATATAACCCACTTGCCAAGGTAAAAATGTTCTGGGCTGGGTTGCACAAAACTCATGTTAGCGCTAACATCATGTTAGCGCTAACATCATGTTAAATGACGTAAAATGACAATGGATTTTGACGTCATTTAACATAAAAGTTAGCGCTAACACCATGTTAGCGCTAACATGAGTTTTGTGCAACCGGCCCCTGATCAATAAGAAAAATAATTAGTCATTAGAGACAAAAGGAAGGCAAAAGAGGAAAATGGCTTAGAATTTTGAAAATGTCCTAATATTTTTGTCCACCAGTATACATCTGCTTGATGTTGCGGTCTGCACGATTCCAAGGGAAGCGGAAAATAGGTCCCCTACAATTCAGGTCCTTCAATGAGGACATCGCCACTTCTCCACGGAAAGATGTCGCTGCGACCATATCAGGCCTTTTCATTGTCTTCAGGACGTCATCTCCGTGGCAAAACGACGTGCGAGCATGAAGCCACAACGTCACGGCAGTGTGACGTTGACGTTCCGTACAGCGTCACAGTGGAAAAGTGGATACGGTCGCAGCGCCGCCCCGATGATAGAAACAAAATGGCTACAACCCCATTGATAATGGTGACCTAATAACGGAACTACTTTCCCAGGAAAGGCTGTTCATTTTCAATTGAGGAATCTGAGTTGTGATCGTTGAGAAAATGGAGAAAGCTATGAAGCTGCAAATTGCAGCGATTATTCCTTACAGCACAACAAATAATCTCTGCAATTCGCAGGTGCATAGCTTTTCCCATTTTCCCAAGGATCAGAACTCAAGATTCCTCAAGTGACGAAAATCGACAGCCCCTTTGGACCTGCATGTACGTACATCTAAGTTCGTTTGGCTGCACCTTTCGCAAAGGATATATCATTCAGTTGAGAATGCCAGGATTGTAGTCTATATCCCATCCATTAGGCAAATACTAACCTGTATCGCCGATGGGTACCATTACCATCTGTGTAAATCTTTACTAATAAAACCATTACATTCATTAAAGTCCCTCAGCTAAATGGCCTGGCTTGAGCCGGGCCGTTATAAGACTCGCTGGTCAGATCAACAGGGTGACCAATCAAAATCAATCCTTCGGTGACATTTAGAGCAAGTTACTCATCCATAGTCGGCGAATCACTCGTGTTGGTTGCAGTAGCATCCAAGATGAGGAAAACCATATACCTTCTCTTATTCCTGGCCGGGATTATGCAGGCCTTCGACGCCAAACCATCGGTAAATGTTTTTTCCATTTTCTTCAGTCGTTTCTTAAGGCCTGAACACACTGACGCGATTTGCTTAGCGATCTGACGCGACGTGAAGTAGCGGCGATAATCGCCGAGAATGGTTCCTATTGATTTTCTTACATGTGTTCACACTAGAGCGATGCTACAAAATGCGATTTCTCGTGCTTGGCCGTGCGCGCGACAAANTCTGCAATTGGCAGGTGCATAGCTTTTCCCATTTTCCCAAGGATCAGAACTCAAGATACCTCAAGTGACGAAAATCGACAGCCCCATTGGACCTGCATGTACGTACATAAGTTCGTTTGGCTGCACCTTTCGCAAAGGATATATCATTCAGTTGAGAATGCCAGGATTGTAGTCTATATCCCATCCATTAGGCAAATACTAACCTGTATCGCCGATGGGTACCATTACCATCTGTGTAAATCTTTACTAATAAAACCATTACATTCATTAAAGTCCCTCAGCTAAATGGCCTGGCTTGAGCCGAGCCGTTATAAGAGACTTGCTGGTAAAATCAACAGGGTGACCAATCAAACTCACTCCTTCGGTGGCATTTGGAGCAAGTTACTCATCCATAGTTGGCGAATCACTCCTGTTGGTTGCAGTAGCATCCAAGATGAGGAAAACCATATACCTTCTCTTATTCCTGGCAGGGATTATGCAGGCCTTCGACGCCAAACCATCGGTAAATGTTTTTTTCCATTTTCTTCAGTCGTTTCTTATGCTAGTTTTCCCAGTATACTGAGCCCTTTTTCGAGAAATCAGTACACAGAGGCTACTTACTGAGGAGCCTGATAGCCTGGTGGTTATCACGTCCGCTTAACAAGCGGCAGGTCCAAGTGTAACGTTTTTCAGTGTGGCCGTTTTTCTGTGTGATTCCCATTGTTCGGAACACACTGGGAAACGAACTCGCTGTTTCTGTGTGTGTCGCTCATTGTCCAGTCGCCGCTTATTCCGTCAATCTATTGTATTGTCACACTGGCTCACGGGCCTCACTGAAAAACGTTACACCGGGTTCGAATCCAGCCCGGGCCAAATGGGATTTCATTCCTGGCTCTTCGGTCCGTCGCATGGGACAGTAAGCCGTGGTGCCTTGTACCTTTTGTCTTTGCAAGGGCAAGTAAAAGATACAAAAGACCCATCCAAGTGAGGAACATGAGTAGCTTGTGATGGCCTCCTCCGTACTTACCAGGGCCAATAATGCTATAGCGTCGGCCCTGACGCGGAAAAATGAAATACAAATTAATACAAATACTTTCCAACGTTTCAAAATGTATCCAATGGATCGTGGTAGGATCAACAAGCCTAGATTGACGAATATCTTAATAAGAAGGACTTATTGACAATAAGATCCAGTGAGGACATATCACGAGACAATTCTTCGCATCCATCCCATTCTTTCGGCAACTTATGGGCAGGAATATCATGCTCCACAACCAAATTTATCCAGAAGTCGTCCGCGTGCTCGTCTGTACATGCTTTTTGCTTTTCGCCTGGATGCAGTATCATTAGAAATTAGAAGGAAATGGTTTCTTTTTCTTTTAGACATGCACGAAACGTTTTCAAATAGCTTCAAAAGATCACGCGCTCTGTCGCAAGAAATCAAGAAAGCTTATAAAGTCGGGTGAGTTGGGAATGACAATGATGAAGCTCATTGCCTATTTAATTTGGTCAGAGAGGGCATTAAAAAGAATGTTTTCATACTGGTCATATTGTCGTTCATTCTGAGAGCTTCTCCTAGAGCCTGTTAACACTGGCGGCGCAATGCGATGTGGCGCGATGCGTTGAAAAAAATCGCCAAGCGACGTCAGTTTTGACATAGCGCGGCGCCGCGCGGCCCGGTTGCGTGCGTCGGTCATGATTAGTGGAAATGACATCATTCGTGTCATTCAAATTGTGCCAGACATGCCGGTGTTATATCTGCCAGTGTTTCTGTGGGTGTGTGTGCCCCCGTATTGTTTGGGAAACGCTGACAGATAGATCCAGTAATAGATAATGAACATTCAGATGATGGTGCGGCCGAGCCGAGAGTTCTCGTATAGAGTGCTCTAAAAATATAGAATACCGTACTCTTTTTAATAGATATCTATATATTGCCTAACCTCAGGAATTCCCAGTGGTAAAGACAGGAAGTTGATTATGAACTGTCATAACAGGGGGAGATCAGCAGTACAACCCGAAGCTGCCGATATGCAAAAGATGGTATGTAACACTGGCAGCATGCCCCCCTTCCCCAAACATCACCGAAAAAGTGTTATTCCCACCTTTGGCGTCTTTACACGAGCGCAAAGCCTTACGGCGACATGAATTAGACAAAAGTACATNAGGCGAACTGCTATCTGTCACTGGGCGGCGCATTTCACCTCGGACACAAGTCCAAGGCAGCCATGTTGTTTATCATCAAACCCACGTGACCGCCGTGGGACTATTTTCGCCGAATTTTGGCCCGTTAAGATGTTCAACCGTACTTGCTCGATAAGTTGAGGCATATTATATATAAACTTACCGGTATCTCACCCAATCTGCCAATTATTGATCAATAACGCAACATTTTTATGCGACCTATTTAGTTCATGCGCAGGTGTGATGAGG
The DNA here is from genome assembly GCA_002633025.1 of Notospermus geniculatus. Classification (NCBI taxonomy): domain Eukaryota; kingdom Metazoa; phylum Nemertea; class Pilidiophora; order Heteronemertea; family Lineidae; genus Notospermus; species Notospermus geniculatus. Next base: position 75,093 of record NMRB01002194.1, on the reverse strand, counting down.
CGACCGCATCTGAATTCTCACAAACGGGCAACGATCGTTGCGCGTTCAAGATGGCTGCCTTGGAATTGTGTCCGAGGGGAAATGCGAGTACGTACGGAAATTGCCGAGCAGTTGCCTTCGGAAGTTCCGAATGCTATAAGATCTTAAACCGGACAGTACTGCAATACCAGCCAGGGCGGAGAGAGTACCGGATTTCTCGTATCGCTCTGTGACAGCCGAGACGCTCCCTGTTTAAAGTCTGCCCATGGAGACGTCATTCGAACTGCGATATTGTCAGATCTTACAGATGAGTACATCCAGTAATAGATAATGAACATGATGATGGTGCGGCCGAGCCGAGAGTTCTCGTATAGAGTGCTCTAAAAATATAGAATACTCTTTTTAATAGATATCTATATATTGCCTAACCTCAGGAATTCCCAGTGGTAAAGACAGGAAGTTGATTATGAACTGTCATAACAGGGGGAGATCCGCAGTACAACCCGAAGCTGCCGATATGCAAAAGATGGTATGTAACACTGGCAGCATGCCCCCCTTCCCCAAACATCACCGAAAAAGTGTTTTCAATGCAGAATTTGGCCTAAAAATGACAAAAAGTGCAGCTCTACTTTCCCTGGGAGCTGTCCCTTCCCCTCCGTGACCAAAAAACTTACGCCCCAGCTGATTCCCACCTTTGGCGTCTTTACACGAGCGCAAAGCCTTACGGCGACATGAATTAGACAAAAGTACATAAGAGTTAAAATGTCAAAAAAATCTTCATTTCAATCCTTATTCACACTGATCCAAGGTCTCGCCACCAATAACTTCGTGATTTTGTTTACTCCCAGTATTGGGATGACGAACTCGCGCAGATAATGCACGGATACCTGATGACCTGCAGTGGAAGGGGACACGACAAGAATCATCAAAGGGTCAGCCCAGGTAAGTTATGCAATGTCTAAACTCCAACTGCAATTTCGAACCGCTCCCCGTATAACCCGCCCTCCGAAACTGCTTCGGTTCGCGCGATTCTCAGAAGAAGACAATACATGTAGGTGTCAATCGTGCGCGTTAGAATTGGCGCCGAATTAGACAGCCAATCAGTGACCCGCTTTCAGGACCATATTGCGACCTGTGCTTCACGATGATCAAGCTTTTGATTTGCTCAGGCGACATCAGTGCCGTTTATTTGGTGATACGCAAAATTTGTACAAATGACGTACAATCGCCTGCAGGCCATTGTCGTCATCCTGAGGATATCAGAGGTTCTTAACGCCAGTTCCCTTCGTCATCGCGCACAAAGGCGAGCACCAAGAACCCCACCCGGAACCATCTGGGGCAATGCAAAATACATGTACTCCATCTCTCGCACTCGTCGCTGACCCTGCAGACTTTGGCCCGTTTTTGGACAACCAGTGATTTCCTTTGTCTTGCTCGTCAGGAAAATATTCAGTCGGCCAGAACCTAGCGTACGGGACCTTTAAGTATGGCTGGTGGAGCATTGTCAAGGCCTGGTACATGGAAGTCAAGGATTTCACCTATGGTAACAAGGCGAAAAACAAGTTCCGCAAAATTGGTCACTACACCCAGGTCGTTTGGGCCAAGACTTCCCGAGTTGGCTGTGCGTGGGCAAAATGCAAAGGACAATGGCCAGTTTATGGTTGTAACTATGCCGTAGCGTAAGTGACGAAAAGTTTTGTTTTTGTACATCATTCTCAGTGTATTACAACATTGCAACCTGGCGCCTGTTTCATAAAGTGACTTTAAGCTATAGGTACCTTCAACCAAATGGAAAATGCATTGAATTTAATGGTAACATTAGCTTAAAGTCGCTTTATGAAACAGGCCCCTGATCTCGAAATTGCCAGACACAAGTCCCCGATGTAAGGCGGGTTAAATAAGACTGTGGCAGCAATGCTTTGGCCACAAAATGCATAAACCAATAAGCTGTGAACAGAGATGTTAATCTTCAGTGATGAGCTGATGATCTAACAGGTAACAGGGAAGATTCTTTAGAATGGTGGAGTGTCGTGCTTGACCGATTTGGTGATCAGTCATACATGTATACTCTAAATTCCCACCTACTACCTGTCAATCCCATTCCTGATGGCAGAAAAAATGACTAAATCCTAAGTTTAAGATAGCGTACGTGGTTATTCTTTGCTAGGCTCGGAGTGGGACAAGTAAGTGGACAGGGCATTTAGGCCTACTGTTTCTGACCATACCCCCACCCAATTATCTTCAACTTAGGAGACCAGCGACATATCACGGGTCAAGTCGCTGAACTCAACCTCCCTAAGTCAGGTTTTGCTTACGCATTCGAAACAGTCTGCAAGTCAGGGTTACGACAGCCGTTGTTTTTAATCATCCATGCAGCAATACAATATAGGCCGACATGTAGGCCTAACGGTTGTAAGTTGTAAGGTTGGGCTTACTGGATATAGCATAATCATAAAAAGCATAACATAATCTTAAACCTAGTACCCAAAGTTACACCCAGTTGAGATGTACAAAAAGTGTCCTGGATATCATGGTTTTTTACACGGGAGCGAGGTGCAGATAGCACGTGCAGAGGGAGCGCATCTTGTGCAAGACCCCATAACAGTTGGTGTTCAGTATCAGAGGCGATTTCGAGAAAAAAGCAAAAGAAGGATTTTAGTTTAATGGAGAATGCATTACACAGTCAAACTTCGAACGAGTATTCTGCAACACCTGTCACTTCGAAATCGATGTGATCTTCACAAAATGTACATTGCGACCTACTTATTTCAAATATGCCATTAACTCATTTCAACAAAATTTTCATGGAACCTCGTTTCCAGGTGCAGGGCCACCGGTGAGTTTGCTACGCGGTGACTCTGCGAGCCATCGATCGATCGACCCGTCGCGACGTCATACTG
>NMRB01002194.1:44247-65001 GCA_002633025.1 Notospermus geniculatus | reverse complement strand
CCGCCTGCATTGATTGACCAATGGCGCACAAGAGAAGGCCTGGTCAGTTTCTTGCGAATAAGACATGAGGTGGTGGGATATCACTAGGCGTATGTTGTCAGTCAAATGCCGCCGTATACATGGTGAAATGGATCCGCATTCCATGAAACCACAGTTCGTAATACCGCCTACTGACGGCCTATTCAAATCCCCGTCACGAATGTCAGTCTTGACCAACATGTGACCAGTACGTAGTAAAATGGGCGTTGCTATTCTTGAATTTTGGATTGGTGTTATAGAACCGACTCTACGGTATGTACACAGCCTCAGAAAAGCATTATAGAACATGCCTGTTTTAGTATCTCGAGCACGATTTCCTCTCAAAATGATGTTGGCGCGAATATTTCACATTTCTTTCTAGTGGTAACATATATACGAGGTTTGACAAACCCTACAAGGAAGGACGATCTTGCAGTATGTGCAAAGGAAAATGCAAGAAGAATCTTTGTGGTAAGCTGTGTTCATATCATTCTTTACATCTTATTTCCGAGAGAAAAAAAACAACCTACATTTACCTCTCAAAGTCCGATCAGTGCCACAACTTGTTTGCCCAGAGGTAAAAATGATAACAGCATGAGGCTGTGTCACCTTTAAAGATGTAATCACGGATATTTTCGCGGGCCACAAAAATCATTATTTATTTACATTTGTTTGTTTGTATTCAGTCTTTCTTTGTCTTATGAGTTATTTGTTGATGTCCTGCCCCTCAAGTAAAAATTCTTTTGGCACCGAAAGTATTCAGTCTGGTGTGTTGGCAAGTCCGAAAGTGAAGAATAACACAAAGTAGAACATAACATCCATGTTTACAAACATCGAATATAAACCATGAATTCATGATACATCATCTTTAAGGCTAAGCGCACACTGACGGCGAACCTCAATGCGGTATAGGGGTGTTTTAAAATCGACTGATCCGGCTGAATGACGAGTCCAGCAGCCTTGGGGCAGTCGACTTTAAAAACACCCCTGCCGATGAGATACATGTATGCCGTAAGCTTTAGCTCTGCAACGAGGTGCGCCCTGAGCGTAGACTATAACAACTGGGGGCTACTCTAACTTCTAACTTTGTATGAATACACGCACAATGTATCCAAACGTCAGTCGACATGACATGCCCTGTTTTATGGACGTATTCTGCTTTCAGATTGTGGCGGCAAAGTTTGCCTTAACTGGGGGAGACTTGACGTGAACACATGTCGCTGTAGGTGCAGGCGGTATACAGACCCCAAAAAAGACTGCGCCAGTGAGTGATGATTTCCTAAGTTCATCATGATGATCTGTATTTTTATCATAAATTAGTTTAGCCAAAACAGAGGAAGCACCTGCATGTATACATTATCCAAGCACGTATTTCTTTCGTGTATAACTGTATAATCTTCCAGGCATGCATAAAATTTTTACTCCCCTTTTTTAGTCAATTGCAACAAAGCAGCAGATTACAAGAGACGGTGGAAGAAATCGAGGACCTGCCGAGACTTGATGAACAAATATAAGAAGAATTTGAAAGCAAAATGCTGGACAGGGTATAGTTCTGCGTGTCCTTGGATGTGCGAAGTTTGTCCATGTATGTATCATCGTATGGAGAAATGATAATATTTTTTTTATTTAGTCCAATATTTGTACTGATTTCTGTTGATTTGGTGGAAGTAAATAATAATCTAGTAAATATTTTTATTGGAATGTGTAAACAATTTTGGCAAATGCACATCTGCTTTTATCGAGCCAGTCCAGGTTCTATAAAATTCACAGGAATGTATAAGGAAGGCGACGAAAAAGTTACGTTGAATTTATTCATGACGAAGCCTTAGCTTCGTACCCACAATGAGTTATTGTTACATTTTCTTTGTAAAGTGTATGCATGTACACAGCACTGAAGTGCCATTACATTCGACAGATATCAACAAGTATCAGCCTGTGACAAAACCAAAGTCAGTGAAACAAAAGAAACCCACCAGGCGACCATCAGGAAAGAAGTTGAAGACAAAGAAAATAAAACAGAACACGACAGGTCCTGGTGGAAGGAACACCAATGTTGGTGGCCGCAGTAAAAGTGGGTCGATTTTAAATGAGTATAATATTTTGGGAATGATCCTGAGTTTTGAAAGGATGCGTACACAAATCACTGCTTTCCAAGTTTCAGTCAGTTTCTTCCATGGAGTGAATGCTTGCAGCGCACGTGCTCTGTTACTGAAGGTGTCTTCTCTCTTTGACAGATGTCAAGAAAAGCGGGAGAGGAAAACCATCGGTATCTACCACCACATTACCAGTGTCTACAACGGCAAGAATTAGGCCTACGCAAGCTGCACGAGCGGTAAAATCTATCTGATAATACGTATAAAACTATATCATACTGTATATAAAACTATGCGAATATATCATACCCATTTTGATGGTCATACGCATTCAATATCCATCATGGAAATGCGTGGTGCAGTCTTACTCGGGTTCAATTCTACACACGTGGTATCGGCCTCCGCTCGAAGCTGTCACCCTCAACCACTGAAACACTTCAAAAGTCCGTACCTGAACACTAGATGTCACTACCAGTTCGTCAACCGAGAAGTAACTAGGTCTATCTGCATTTTTTACTTAACCCTAACTTCCTGTGCGTATAAGGAACTAAAAGCACAGGGAATTTGGGTCAAGCTAAAATGCAGTTAGACCCTGTTAATTCTCGGTTGACGAGTTGTTGACGAACGTGCTCGATCAACCAGCCAATGAACGATCAGCCAAAGAAAATGTTTCATTTTTTCCCCTAGTTGCGTGAAATACTGGTCGCTGATTGGTTGATGACAGTTTGCGCCATCTAGCGTTCAGAAACATGATTAGGCCCCACCTGTGCCACTGGTTGAGAGCATATATATCTTCCGGTATAGTATTAAGCTCGAGGCCACTGGGGACGAGTGTAGTTCAATTCCGGAAGAGTCCGCCACTTTGTATTCTCTGGTTTGAAAGGATCAAGTCGGCGCTGAATGAGCTGCTCCTTCCATTCTCCATTAAGTGTCTTCAATGAAGTAAAGGCGGCCTATTTCTTATGTCATGTTTGAGGTTGATGAACGTTGTTTTTCGAACTTAATGATGATTGTTTTATTTTTTATGCAGTCAAAGAGCCAAGGAAAGAGCAAGCCCCGTCCATGTGACTTCTACAAGATCTGGCACGCGAGACATTCTATGTGCCTCAAACCTTCCAAAAAATACCTTAAATCTTCAGGTGGGTAACCTATGTCAAAGATATGACGTCGACTGGCATGAACAAAAGCAATACGAGCAGTCAGCTGCGCTTATCGCCAAAAGACGGCAGCAATGNAAAATCATGAAATGTGCTATAACTCAGGAACGACTTGACCCAGAGCGCTCAAATGTGCTATATGGCTCCCTCTAGATGACCTTTATGTGCATGTGAAGTTTTGGCCCGATCGGACATCCAATATGGCCGCCAGGTGGCATAACCCAACAATCATTGAAGTCCTGCAACTTGGGAATGACCTGACCCAGATTGCTCATAACTGACAGTTAACCTCTCTCTGTCATTACACTGTTATGTCCAAACGAGTGAGCACATGGTCCATTGACCATTTCATTTACTTAACCCTAACTTCCTGTGCGTATAAGGAACTAAAAGCACAGGGAATTTGGGTCAAGCTAAAATGCAGTTAGACCCTGTTAATTCTCGGTTGACGAGTTGTTGACGAACGTGCTCGATCAACCAGCCAATGAACGATCAGCCAAAGAAAATGTTTCATGTTTTCCCCTAGTTGCGTGAAATACTGGTCGCTGATTGGTTGATGACAGTTTGCGCCATCTAGCGTTCAGAAACATGATTAGGCCCCATCTGTGCCAGTGGTTGAGAGCGTATAACTATAGTATTAAGCTCGAGGCCACTGGGGACGAGTGCAGTTCAATTCCGGAAGAGTCCGCCACTTTGTATTCGCTGGTTTGAAAGGATCAAGTCTGCGTTGAATGAGCTGCTCCTTCCATTCTCCATTAAGTGTCTTCAATGAAGTAAAGGCGGCCTATTTCTTATGTCATGTTTGAGGTTGATGAACGTTGTTTTTCGAACTTAATGATGATTGTTTTATTTTTTATGCAGTCAAAGAGCCAAGGAAAGAGCAAGCCCCGTCCATGTGACTTCTACAAGATCTGGCACGCGAGACATTCTATGTGCCTCAAACCTTCCAAAAAATACCTTAAATCTTCAGGTGGGTAACCTATGTCAAAGATATGACGTCGACTGGCATGAACAAAAGCAATACGAGCAGTCAGCTGCGCTTATCGCCAAAAGACGGCAGCAATGTTCTGGCGGTCAAAGACAATAAAAAATTCTCCTGATTGGTGCTCAGTCAACCATGAATGGGTCCACGAGGCATTGAATTGGGCCGTGGTGACTCCTATAGGTCAACTGACTGGATGACAGCGCCTATCATATCGAGTTCTTTGTACAATAGCTGGAATTTAAAACGAGAGCAGTATGATACCGGTAATTTTATTGCTATTTATCCCTGTCAGTTGACCATGAGGGACATGTAACTTAATAAAGAGAAATTTGAAACAAGCCAGTGGATAATTTTTTGTCTCATTGATATGTGGAGTCATTTGTACTGGGAAGGGGCTTTTTGGTCTCCACTCATCCAGTTGAGGATCAACGAAACTGCATTAACACCCCACAGTACAAGTGTCCAGAAGTGGCAGGCGGCCTGCCACTGGATATTTGAATGAATGCGCGGTTAAAATCTGGCCAGTCGGGGCACATGCACTGAGGGGTGTTGAATGTACATCACGATTAACTTGGCTGATGCTGTTCAAATGAAAATTCTGAAAAACCTATTTTATAGCTATTCCTACTGGTAAGGAAAGAAACCTCATCGTTGACACACACAACAGAGCTCGGTCATTCGTGAATCCACCGGCTGCAAACATGCAGAAAATGGTAAGCCAGTGAACAGACAGTGAGTGTGAAATGATTTGCAGTGTGGCCATTTTTCTGTGTAACTCCCATTGTTCAATGTTGTTTGGAACACACTGGGAAACATACTGTTCCTATGTGTGTCGCTCATTGTCAAGTCGCGCCTAATGGGGACCCTAGCCACTGCCTCAATAGGTGTCACTAGTGGTTAAAACTATTGAAATGAAACTGACATCCCGGTCCTGATAAATTTCCCACATAAAATGCGTCCATTGTATAGGACCTAGTTTCGGTGTGCTGCCCTCTATCGTAGCTATGATCCCCATTCCGTCAATCTATTGTAAATGTCACACTGGCTCACGGGTCACACTGAAAAACTTCACACCGGTGTATCTAAATAAAACTAGCCCTCAGAAGGTCCCAGATTCGATCCCCACTCGGCGTGAGACTTTGGCTAAGTCTCTCTACCTCAATTGGCTCACCCCACCCTGGAGATAAAGGGGTACCTACCTGACAGAGATGTGAATGTCTAGTCATGTGCTCCTTGTGGCAGCCAGACTGTAATACGTCCCGGGAAGTGCAGCTTGATCTGGATAGCACAGGCCTAGCTGGGGTAATGATGTTAAAGCGAATGGCGCGCGGGGTTTGTTTTGATTTTTGGTGGTACCTCCCATAGAGGGTGAACCTAGTCTCCAGGCAAAGCCGAGCTCCAGTCATAGGCAAAACCTATGCAAATATGCGAACGTGCACCTGGGGACGAGGTTCCATTAAAAATTTGTTAAAATGGTTTAATGACATTTTCAAATTCAGTCGGTCAAAATGTACATTTTCCACTATTCACATTGATTAAGGGGGCGGTAGTGGAAACATACAGCGCCGTTTTAGTGCGGCGGTCGAAGGTTGAACCGTCTTATTTATGAATAATCATGTATTGTTAATAAAATTAGGCGTCAAGGACAAGCTGATCATGGTTCGTTGCCAAAACCTACACTCTTTCAAAAATATTGTCCAGCACAATGCTTTTGTACACCCGGTGCGTCCGTGCGCATAGGCCTATTTTAATGACAATAAGGAGGTTACTTTAATAGCCCGCGTATTTCGAAAAGCGTAGGCGTGTTTAGGCCAAAATATGAAAATTTTGGGAAGACTTTTCTCGTCCATCAGGCATCGCACTTCAGTGGTTTCTTTTCATTTGGCAGCAGTATATTTGTGCGCAGGGCGCGACGTTGAGATTTTTTCACTATTCAACAGGATTCGGGAGATATTCAAAAAGTTCATTTTTGACCAATTTTTGGCACAAATTACATAATTATCATTACTAAGAATTAGAATTTGCAAATTATCTCAACGTCGGCACCTGCACATATGTATTCCCCAACATTTGGTGATAAAACGCCAGGTCCCAGTCGCGTTGTTGCCGAGAAATCTATGACGAAAAAGTCAAATGGGGGGTCTCATTGTTTGCTTAATTAGCTGATTAATGAAAGATGAAAGCACATCGTTTACAATTCAGATGTGTAGAACAAGAGTACCAATTTCATAGAAATACATGAAATCGATGCTACCTTTTTGCTTGAAGAAAATATGAATTGTTTTCAGTCGCCATTTGCAGTGCGCTTCCTTATGGCTACCGCCCCCTTAAGAAGCGGCAAATTTTGCAGAATACGCCTCCCAAGTTTGGCTGTCTAATGCATTTCCCATTTTAAACTAAAATCCTTCTTTCGCCTTTTTCTCAAAACGGCGCTTGATTTGAGGACATGTCAACAAACAACTGTCAACAAACCCCGCGAGCCATTTGCTTTAAGCGCCTTTGACACTGCGCTGCAGTAAAAGGCGCGACTATACAAACGCCTCACTTTATTATTACTACTAAAGCCGATAGTTATATAGGGTGGTCAAAAAATTGCAACCGTGTAGTAGATATCTTGGGGATATTGTTCTACTGGTGTAGTACTCAGTTTAGTAACTCAGAGAAATAGCGCTATACAGTAACATTTCTTCATTCATTCCAGTACTGGGACGACGAGTTGGCAGCCGGAGCTAAACACTGGGTATCAACCTGTCCAGGACTGAAGCATGACAAAAACGCCCAGCGGTATATTCCAGGTAGGTGTTTGGTAATTATTCGTGTATATCGTACCCGTTCGGTTGCGCCGATAGTCTTGCGGCTAACTCCCAAAAAGTGCCCTAAAAATGGAGATAGCTTGCACAACTTTTTAGAACAAAGCAAAATGGGTGTCATTTTGTTCCTTANACACACAGTTCGAGCTATACATGAACCCAATGTTCAGTCACACATCTTATTCTGTAAACCACACAACAAGGTCCAATTACTTTGCCATTCAAACCACCATGGGCAGGTTAATCCTGTATAAACCCATTAAATCAGCCAGCAGTACCACACTTCCAAATTGTTATTATGTAATGTTAACAGATCTATATTGAGGAGAATCTATAAATAGAATGTAAACAGTTCTTGTTGATTGGCAGTCATTAGGCCCCGCCTTCCTGAGTTTGCCAGAAAGGAGTAATGCCATTAGGTGTTAATGGTAAATATCGCAGCTTGTCGTGGGAATGTCGCAGACTTCAGATCCACCCCTTGTCGTGGGAAAAAGTCGCCAGTGGGACACTAGTATTAGGATGTCTACTTTAAGAGGTCGGTAGGCTACTTTGTTACTCACAGGAGAAAAATATCACGTGGGGGAGGGCCATAAGCCAATTAAAAACATCCCTGCCGCATATTCCCCGTAATGAAATTTAAGAGTTTGACGTGATAAAATAGTTTTTTGTCCCTGAAACTTTTTTCCTGTCCGCTATTTCAGGAAAATACAGAGTTGGCCAAAATATGGCGGCTGGTTACTTTAAATATGGCTGGTGGAGTGTAATTAAGGTTTGGTACGACGAAGTCAAGGACCATGTGTATGGCGACAAGGCAAAAATGATGGCCAACGCTTGGAAGGTCGGCCACTACACGCAGGTAATTTGCATTTCATTTCTAGTATATTCGCGGATACCACTGTTGACAATGCATGCGAGCACACAGATCTATTGTTAGCTGCATATACCCCTACCCTATTGTTCAAACTCTGCCTTCGCGTACTCGAAAAGTTGCAAAGTCTTCATCAATACGGCTGTGATCCGCAAATCATTGTTTTACATTATTTTGTTTTTGTTTTTGTTTTTGATTTCTTAAAATTCTTTAGGATAGTAATAGTAAAGTCGTCTCGAAATTTCGCAAATTTTCGACCCTAACCGGGGTCTTCCTCAGTCATTCTGAATTTCTAGTAGAGATCCCAGAAGTGAATGAGCTGGACCCTAATTATCACCCCGGCGAATCAGTATCCTGAGCACCGAGTCTTCGGCGTGGCAAGTGCTGATTCCAAGTCCGTGTCTTCCTGAATCCCGTGCAAAATGGCGTCCTCGCCCGAGGAAGGGCCAGAAAAAGATGTTCAAGCTCCCAAATGCCGCAGTAAAGCCCCAGTCACATATTTACTNTTATAGGCATGTGTACTAAGCTGCGCATGCTGAGTAGATCTTGCGCATGCCCAGTAGATCTTGCGCATGCCCATTAGCTGGTCGGCGAAGGGCCGGCAGTCAAAGGTAGAATCAATTTCTCATGTTCAAACCCACCTCGCGCATTGTGTTGCTCATGACGGTTGATTTAGGATCCACCCCAATCCGCTGGTTGGCTCAAATGATTATTAGCAGTGAGGTAAGGCGTTGTCAGTGGACGAAAGTTGGATGACTGAAAAGGCGCAAAGGCCTTGTGTCACTCGTTCACAATACGCCGGATTGAGCCTATGAATAATGATTGATGTGGGCTAGCCAGCGTAAGTTTGTCATCGCCGAGTTCACATGAAAACCGACAGCTTTTTTGGTAGGCAATGAATACACTTGGCAATGGCATCATTGCATAGTTACTAAGTATAGCTATGCTCACAATAAAGTTGAAGTTGCTGTCGCGCGGATACTAGAAGTAATGCCTGATTGAAATAAAAACCTCCTTATTGGGACCAGGCCACTAAGAATGTATCATGTCGGCTGGTTTAAAAGCTTCTTTATCAAACAACGTTTGTGGGCCTGATAGAAAAATGCTTTTTTATCCCTTCGAAGACAACGCCATTTGTGGCACGTCTGGATGTCCATAACACTACCACGAGCACTACGAGAGATTTCAGGAAATATTTGACAATTTTTTCGCATTCTTATACAGAGTCCTGGCTACTTATGGACATAATGACGTATTGCATCAAAGATGGCTGCGTCCATAGCTGGTTTTGTATACACTACACATTTCGGTGTGCGGCACGCACCAGGCTTCGCTTCGTGACGCTGTCAAGAGCAACCGATTTCTTAATTAGTGCTAGCATAATTTGCTAGGCATATTGAGATCCGAATGCAAGTGTGATCAAGTAACCTTACCATGCTGATGAAATTTGCGAAATTCGGAGACGACTTTACTTCAATGTACATGTACATGTACTATCATTTTGGGTGTCGTTTTTGGGCTCTATGTTGGATATCTATTTTTAGTCTTTATGGTGTTCTTGTTACAATGTTTGGTGTTTTAGGTTGTTTGGGCCGCGACGTCCCGTGTGGGATGTGCTTGGGCAGAATGCAGCAACACGAGATACAAGAAGATATACGTCTGCAACTATGCCCCAGCGTGAGTGGATTCTTTCATTGCTTCCTACTATTTATACCAGACTAGGCGCAACTCAAATAATTGTTATGAAAGGTGATAGGGCCTAAATATTTCGAAGTCCGTTTTACATGGGTTTCTTCTCATTTTGCACGGATGCTCCCTTGAAGTGCCACGTTAAAGGGAGACACTTGAAAGATATTGCCTGCCGGGCACGGGGCCGGGCACTATTTGTTTTTGTTTTGGTTAGCGTGATGTCACCGTTGATTAACAGATGGCGCTGTGCGTTACGGCACAGGCCCCTGGAGAGCTATCAGTGAGTTTAGAACACGTACCTAACCAAAAGTATCTAAAAACACAACTCGTATCTAAAAACACACCTCGAACTCACGAATTCGTGAGCTCGGGGTATGTTTTTTTACATACTAGCGGTTTTTTTGTTAGATAGGTGTTCTAAACTCACTGATAGCTCTCCAGGGGCCTGTGCCATAACGCACAGCGCCGTCTGTTAATCAACGGTGACACTACGCTAATCCAACCAAAAACAAATAGTGCCCGCCGGGCAATATCTTCAGGATGTTTCCCTTTAATATTTGTCCCATTCATTTGATTTCATTGTCACATTCAACACAGTGTTAAAGGAGCACGGTATTGGATCTCAAATGCGTTATTTGACTGCCGACGTAGAGGGAGACACCTAGCGGCAGTAAGACGAACTACAAAAATGCATTACAAAATGTATGCAGTAAATCGGGTCATTCGCCGAAACGTAGTTAGACTCTCGGGTTGGAGAGTGGCGCGGTGGCGCCGGCTGTCGAGAAAAAGTGGCAATACCGTGCTCCTTTAATCGGGATTTCTTTATCATTACCGGTATATTTATAGGGGCAACATGAACGGACAGTACCATGAACCCTACAAGCGATCGTCAAGTTCATCATGCAGCGACTGCCCTGGAAAATGTCAAAAGAGCCTTTGTGGTAAATTCGTACTTTCTTAGTGGCTCTTCCCGACACTCTAATAAAAGTAACAATGAATTGTCAGTTTCTGGTGGCAAAATAGCCCTCACTCACGGAACGGGCATGTGAAGACGTGAAACGCTTTTGATAGGCCTACGCTTTTTAGACAGTCTAGACATTAATCTTCAGTGATGCTGAATCGCTTTTGTTACATATTCTTTTTTTTTTATAAAACATGAAAAGGATATTCTACAAACGATGTTAGAAAAATGGCGGTATGGACAAGATAATTACATGTAGTATTAGTTAAGTCCCGCCAATTTTCGTGCTACAGTTACCGTATTTCTAACCGATTCAAATCTTGCCTAGATTGTGGTGGAAAAACCTGCTTCAACAGAGGGACGCTAAACCCCAACTCATGCTCTTGCAAATGTTTTGGATTTCAAAACACAGGGGCATACAGTCCAAACAACAACTGCGCAGGTAAGAACGTTGAAGTATACGTCAGCTTCTTGATGAGAGATCTACGGGCCTTATGCTCGGTTCGGACTTTAGCCTAAAGTATAGTTGAAGTTGGACTTTCTCTACACTTGAAGCATTGAGAAAAGTCAGACTTTAATGACCCAAGCATACAGCCCTAGAGTCATAAGAAATCTCTGCTTCCTGAAAATACAAGGCATTTGCGCATGATAGCATTTTTCTGAGTCCTCAAGATTTTAACGAACGATTGTTTCAGCCGATTGCACTAAATCAAAGGATTACAAGATGAATGTAAATGGAAGTTTCCTTTGCGTGCAATATGTCAACACCGCTGCTCTGAGGAAACAGAACTGCAGGAAAGGCACCTTCTTTGCTCTCGCCTGTCCATGGATGTGCCGTCTCTGTCCTAGTAAGTATAAGCACGTTTTTAGGATGCCCAAATTTCTTGTTTCAAAGGTTAACTGTATACACTCATCCTATATCTGACCAAATTATCTACTTGCACATAACGGTATAGTACATTAGGCCTAATGCCTTCCCTACACTGTGATACCGTGTCCTCATATAAAGCAAGCTGCCCATACACGTGAAATATTATTGCACAATATGGGGCGCAAATGTGGTCCTGTGCTTCTGGCACCATGGATAGAAGAAAGATTGGCAATAATATTGCCCATTTTGACCCTCATATTGTGCAACAATATTGCACATGTATGTGCAATATATACTCTACGAGTATATGTAGGCCTATAAACTAATATTACGAAGCACCCTAACGGTTTATTCTTATCCTTGCAGAGATCGACTATAGAAAACTATAAGAGGACGGCGAGAGCGGAATTATTAATAGATATAAAAATAGAATAAATATATAATTATGCACATGATCTATCATGGGAAAACATTCAATAGCAAGACCAACTGCCACTGGACAAATCATGCTTTCACCAATTTGGCCTTTTCGAGGTCAGTCAAGGAAACCGCCGTCAGTGTGCCGACATAAATCAAATCACAGCTATATGTATTCAAATGTTGTTAATAAAACCAACAAAGAGGTATACCAGTCAATGGCCGTGTTTTCATTCATGGACTTCGCCCACCACTGCTGGTAATTTTCTTCGACTGACCTCGTGGGTTGAGTATATTCATTGGTAAAACAAATTGTTTTGTAACCTCGGTCAGTACAAGTGATGTGCTAAATCACCTGCACTCGGCATACTGCAAGTTAAAATCATTCCGGAAAAATATCACATATTTTGTTGTCTCTATAATAACCAAGGCCTATCAATCCCAGCCAAAAATCGGAATGGAAAGCATGATCTTTATTCGCTGCCAATCCTGTACTTGGAAATAAATGATCCGCTCCCACGTTAACCAAAGAGATCATAGACCTAATTTGTTGTGCCCTTTCCACAGGTTGCGTTACAAAGACTGGTCGGTGGGGTGTACCTCAAAATGAATACGCCCCAAATCCTAACCGAAGCACTTCAGGTTTGCCACTTCGGCCTATCCGAGGAGTCATGGTTACAATACCAATGACCTCCGGCTCGGTTTAAATTCCTTCAGCCTTCCGACCTTACGCTGTTAATTTGTTTTCTTGCTTTTGTCCACGCCACCTTTGCGTACTTTGTTAATGACCGCCTTAACTACCTTCTTGACCACCACAAGAACAAGTAGCACCACTACAGTTACAAAAGTGAAGATATCAATCATGTAAAACTGAACAAAGGACATGTCACTCAAGACGGTTGTCAAATGATCGGCGCCATGTTTCATCACGTGATCGATCCAGAATGCTGCAGTGCTTCGGGGGTCCGGCAAGCTTTGTTGGATTGCCGAAGCTCTCTTGATCGCTTCGGAATACTTCGGATTCGAAATGATTTCATCGACTGCCTTTACCAGTTCTTCTGAGGTGAAGGTATGGATGTCCATGCCAAGCCCGAAGCCCTTTATGGCCATGCGTTCAGCGTTGTACGCCTGTTCAGCAAAGACTGGGAATCCAATCATCGGTACACCGTTAACCAACGCCTCGAGTTGTCCGTTGTTACCACAGTGGGTGATAAAAAGTTTGACATTAGGATGAGCCATCAGGTCATTCTGAGGTAGCCAGTCGACAATTTTTACATTTTTAGGAATGTCCATCCCATAGGTTTTGGTAGATCGCCAAATGACATTTTGTTTTACGTTTCGGAATGCGTTAAGGAACCTGACAAACAAGTCCTGTGGGAAATGCGATATTGCCGAACCGAAAGATACAATGATGATACCATGTTTTGCTTCATTCGCAGCCTGTTGATAATCAAGCTGTAAAGGTTCTGGGGGCTTGAGAGTTAGTCCAGCTACTGTGACAAGATTGGGCATAGTTGCCATGGGACAGTCGATGACACCGTTCTTATTGATAACGTACAATTTCGATGTGTTCATAACGACCTCTTCTAGAGATGAGTACGGTTTTTCTGGTGTGTAATTCATAAATAGACTACTATCGATGATATTCGGCAGGATGACTTTCTCCATGAAGAAGATATTACACAGGGCTTTCAACCTATTGAAAAAAGTGTTCGTATCTTTCGTAAGTGAACAAGAGGCCCCGAAGTTAGCCAATGGATGGGTTTTCAGCAACCATGTTGATTGAAATGAGGACATGGTTACAACTGGAACATTAAGTTTGTAGGCTAGAAGATGGTAACACGATACCATGAGGTCTGCCAACGCGATGTCATAATGTTCATTTTCAAGCCTCTTGATTAAGTCCGTGTCCGAGAGCGCCATCTTGCAGTCGTAGGTAAATCGTGGTATGAACACGGTTTTCATAGTTTCAGCTACCGACTTCTTCTTCAACAGAAGTGCATCTGTGACTCTGTCGTCAAAGAGTTTTTGGTCTAGCAGTTCCTTGTCTGGCGATTTATAATAAAGAAACTCAACGTTCATACCTGAAAAATAATAAAATTAGAATAAATTACATCAATAGAAGTTCTTCACGTGAGGTCACAGCTCAAAATGTCCGCCGTTTTGGCCGTCAAATGACGCAACGTCACGGCCTCAACACAGCGTTCAGCACGCAGTTTTAACGTTATCGGTAGTCATCGGCCCTCTTCAACAGCCACCGACAGGAAGCCGTATGGACGATTCGCTTAGTTTTCCGCAACACGGTTTTCACACCAGACATGTCAGACCAACTATGCTCAGAAACTGTGAGAAGTAAAGTGATTTGTTGAGTTGTATGCTCCCAGTGGTCTGTACGGGTCGCTAAACTTTTGAACCAAGAACAAGATGGCAGCCTCCATGGCTCCATTTTGACGGCCAGTATGGCGGCCGTGTGACGTCAGTGAAGAACCTCTATAGGAACGCAGTAATCAAGTTTGTTTAATAAGCTTATCGGTTCGGAAGTCAGTTGCTCGTCGAAAAAATTAGCTCCAACATGAACAAAGCCACAGCTGGCTGCGCTAGCAAGAATTAAATGCTAAAAAGCCTGTGGAGAAGTCACTGATGTCCTCGGCTGATGTCCTTATGGATAACGAATTTAAATTTTCTAATCACCACCAATGTGTTCATTTCTCAACCCATTAATCATACTTTACCTCTGAATTGCTTAAGATTCTGCAAATTTTCGTCCACCAAGACATGAATCGTGTGGCCCATCTTCAGCAGCCCCTCGCTTGCCGAGGCAAATTCGTTAAAATGACTTCCGACCTGCGCGGACATGACAAGGATTTTCCCGCCATCCACAACTGCCATGGAGAGGCACGATGCCACAAAACAAGAGAGAACAAGCTTCATTGCTCGGCCTGGTTGTCTGTCTCGGAGTCCTAAAGAATGATATTTACGTTTTCTAAGTAAATAAAGATAATCAGGTCAAGGTAAAGGGACACTGAACGAAATTTCCTTCGCAGGATGAGTACTTTAGGGTACTAACATGACTAACAGGTCTGTCCCTGAGATGAGTAGAAAGGTACTCAAAATGAGATTCTATTTTGCTCATATGGTAGTGAGTAGGTATAGGCCTACATTGTGTATGCACGCTATTCTTCTTCGACATAGATAAACTATTTAGTTTAGTATATAATAATCAGTGCATCACTGACGATTTGTGCCGATTGACAGGCCTAGACGCAAGGGCCCAACGCGCCGCGTAGCGGTCAACAGCGAAGCTAGCCAAAGACTTGTCACGGGTCAGTCAATAGAATTGGACTCATAGGAAATATGCACCTAATGTTCAGATGGAATATACCGGACGGTTGCTTCACGTTTTTAGTGGCTGTGAACGTAGATGGATACATTATGTAGCGATATACCGACAGATTTGCTGGGGACTTGCTCTGTGGTTGTTGTGAAATGCGATTTTTGTAAGATTATTCTGATTTGTGACGTCATTTTCTATCATCATAAAATATGTTGAGTAGCTGGGATATATTTATAAACATTTATTCAGCAGCCAGTATCATGACGTGGCCGGCTGGCGCATCGGTAGAGCGTCCGGCTATGAATCTGGGGCGCCGGGTTCGAGCCTTGCGATAGGCGATTTTTTCGCGTGTCTGTTTCTCTGTTTATTTTTTTTTGCTGAACACTTTTAGTCGCAGGACGAATATCTCCCCAGCCCTTCCCTTTCCCTACATATCTGCATTTGCTTATAAATACTTATAACCACAGATCCCTGTCAGCTGTCCTGCATTCAGAGATACTTTTCACTAAAGTCTCTCTGAATGCAGGGGCAGCTGACGACCATCGACATTCCCCTCCCAGTCACCAAAAAATATCAACACCCCAACTAACGTTCAAGACTACTGGATCTACACATTTAGGCTTAGCCGTGCAAGCGCCCACAGATAACCTTGACGAGATGTTTTAGGCAGTTCATTCCAGGCAAAGTTATTCCCGAGAGAGAGACGGCGAAATATGAGTTGATGTTTGCATGTAGACCTACACGTACATGCATCTGTAGCATATGCCTACCTTGGTGTTTTATGTCTCCAAAAACTGGCGTACACACAATTAGGATTCAAGTTCCTGTTGTCGTAGGATTTGCAGCGGTGTTCGTGGTGGTTTTTGAGGTCACGCTGGTCGACGGGCCTTTTGGTATGACCGAGTTAAATACCGATGGCCATGATGGTAACGAAGCATGTCTTCGCCTTTACAGTGTTATAGTTCACTGCTCACGGCTCTAAGGCCAAGTAAAAAATTCTGATGTTTACGGTTCAGGAGGTTTCTCCCAATTGGCAAGGGGGCACCTTTTTATTTTTATTTTTTTATTCCGGCCTTGGCATAAACAGTGCAATCGCTTGCAAATATTGTCATCCAGATGACTGATTGTGGTTTTCAGAGTAGAGCTTTTAGCATGAACAAACCACAGTTGAACCTCGTCAGGCCTAGGTACTGTATAGTGAAAAGTGGGGTTCTACTGCACTTGTATTTGTAGTAGTGCATGGAAAGATGATCCACTGGAGATTTTTTGGTGCTAAATTCAAAAATAAAAAAAAATTAGGCACGGCACTGATTTTAGGCACGGGCGGGGACGATAAACATGAGTATTTTTTACTTGGCCTAAAGCGTGATTGAAAGGTCTTGATCATACAACAAGAACTCGTTTGATGGGTATAAAATTGGAAATTTTATCAATCTAATAACATTGCTTTGGTTTTAACTTACATGTATTTCTAATATGAGACATAATTTTACAATAAAAATTTAAAAATCTTGTGGCACCAAGACTCGTCGGGTGTAGGCCTACCTCAAAATAATTATGCCCCAAACAATTCGGCGAAGCACCTCAGGTCTGCCTCATCTTCGTTACACGTGACGCGTCTTGGTTACAAAACCAATGATCTCCGACTCGGCCTATCCATAAATTAATTCTTAGTCTTCCAACTGGTTTTACGCCGTCAATTTGTTTTCTTTCTTTTGTCCAAGTCACTACTGCGTACTTTGTTAATGACCGCCTTAACTACCTTCTTGACCACCACAAGAACAAGTACCACCACTACAGTTATAAAAATGAAGATATCAATCATGTAAAACTGAACAAAGGACATGTCACTCAAGACGGTTGTCAAATGATCGGCGCCATGTTTCATCACGTGATCGATCCAGAATGCTGCAGTGCTTCGAGGGTCTGGTAAACTTCGTTGGATTGCCGAGGCTCTCTTGATTACTTCGGAATACTTCGGATTCGAAATGATTTCATGGATTGCCTTCACCAGTTCTTCTGAGCTGAACGTATGGATGTCCATACCAAGACCGAAGCCCTTTTTGACCATGCGTTCAGCGTTGTACGCCTGTTCAGCAAAGATTGGGAATCCAATCATCGGTACACCATTAACCAACGCCTCGAGTTGTCCATTGTTGCCACAGTGGGTGATGAAAAGTTTGACGTTTGGATGAGCCATGAGGTCATTCTGTGGCAGCCAGTCGACAAGTTTTATATTTTTAGGAATGTCCATCCCATAGGTTTTGGTAGATCGCCAAATCACATTCTGTTTTACCTTTCTGAATGCGTTAAGGAACTTGACAAACAAGTCCTGTTGGAAGTGCGATATTGCCGATCCGAAAGATACAATGATGATGCCATGTTTTGCTTCATTCGCAACGTGTTGGTAATCAGGTTGTAACGATTTGGGGGGCTTCAGAGTTAATCCAGCTACTGTGATAAGATTTGTCATAGTTGACATGGGACAGTCAATGACACCGTTCTTATTAATAATGTACAGCTTCGATGTCTTCATAACGACCTCTCCGAGAGAGGAGTATGGTTTCTCTGGTGTATAATTCATAAACAGGCTGCTATCAATGATATTCGGCAGGATGAATTTCTCCTCAATGAAGACTTCAATCACCATTTTCAACCTATTGAAAAATGTGTTCGTGTCTTTTGTAAGTGAACAGGAATGCCCGAAGTTAGACAATGGGTGGATTTTCAGCATCCACGTCGATTGCCACGAGGACGCCGTAACAACTGGAATATCAAGTTTGTAGGCAATAAGATGATAACATCCTATAAGGGGATCTACCACCGCGATGTCATAATGTTCATTTTCAAGCCTTTTGAATAAGTCCTTGTCCGACAGTGCCATCTGGCAGTCGTAGGTGAATCGTGGTCTGAACAGCTTGTTCATAGTTTCATAGAATGATTGTTTCTTTACTAGAAGTGCATCAGTGACTCTGTCGTCATAGAGCTGTTGGTCTACCATTTCCTTTTCTGTTGATTTATAGTAAAGAAACTCAACGTTCATGCCTGGAAAATAATAAATTAATAGTAATTTATAGTAGGCCTAATAATTGCATGCAGTAGTTACATGTAATAACATCAGAATGCCGCAATCAAGTTTACCTTTTTTCATCGGTTATACCATAAAGGTTTAACTGCGAACGTTACTGAGAGCTACACTTCATGTGTTGCCACCAGCTGTCTCTCACTGCCTGAATTTTGGCTTTAGGTAATAGGCAGGCGCTTCAACTTTTTTTGTGGTGAAGGGATACCACGGTGTACAATCAACCTTGCCGTACAGCTACGGGAGAAAGTTCCGGTCACATACGCTTGGCAAAGCTCAGATTCCAAATTACTATAAATACCACTGCTAAGGGCAAAATGACAGTCCTAGGTGAACGAATACACTATAAAAGGCAGGTTGCTGTAATATCTCCCGGAAATTCACAGGAGAACGCATGGAAAATCGGCAATTTTAAAATGAACTGTCCGGCTGCGGGAGAATTAGACTTCTCCCGCAGCCGTACAGTTCATTTAAAAGTTGCCGATTTTCCATGCGTTCTCCTGCGAATTTCTGGGAGATATTGCAGCAGCTAGGCTTTTTTAGTGTATTCATTCACCTAGGGTTATCATTTTGCCCTTAGCATGGTATATAGTGATTTGGAATCTCAGCTTTGCCAAGCGTATTTGACCGGAACTTTCTCCCGCAGCTGTACGGCAAGTTTGATTGCACACCGTGGATACATGAACCTGTCAACGTGATGCTTTGAATTCCCTTTTTACGGACAACAGAGCAATTTTCAGCACAATTATGTTCCACGTGCGAATGTACGTTAGCCCATTCAAATCTACACAGATGACCCTGCGCTCACATCGTTCGTGGGGTTCGCATTAATTCAGTCCTTTTGTATCATAAGATCAACTGGTCGGAATTCAACAAAATTTTCAGTAAACGTGCAGAAGGGTCTCTCCTATCATATGGAAGAGTCAGAATGCAAATCTGTTGAGGTTTAAAGGGACACTGTCGCTGAATAGGTTAATGTCGTCATGGGTACACCTCATTATTACCCTGGGTATTCTGGGTAATCCTTTTTGTTACCCAGGACGATCCTGGGTATAAATAAGGTACCTTAACATTACCCAGTTTGAAATCCGGGCCATTTTCCATCTGCGCTCGAGGTACGGCACTATCTTATTCTAGCCCGCCACGAATTTATACACGTGCATTTTGACGTGGTGATTGACAGCAGCTGTCAGAATGGCAACTCGCGTTAAAGACTGCGATTTACAGGCGTATTTGCAATCTATTCCATCCTAGGGATGGAATTTTCATTTCAAAAGGAAGAGAGCTGAAGAAAAATCTGGTGGATGTCGATAATGGTAGATACAAGTTGAAAGCAGGTGTCAAAGGTAATGCGAAACTGAAGTGGCTGACGAATCAACACGTGAAATTGGAAGAATTTCCACGGCTGCTACATAACGCACGTACGGTCGTATCACAACCTCGAGCGCAGGTGGAAAATGGCGCGGATTTGAAAACTGGGTAATGTTAAGGTTCCTTATTTGTACCCAGGACGATCCTGGGTAACAAAAAGGATTACCCAGGATTACCCTGGGTAATAATGAGGTGTACCCAGGACGACATTAACCGATTCAGCGATACTGTCCACATTCATAAAATGCTAAATTTGTAAGTTGAACCTTTATGGTTGATTCCTTTATGGTTATACCCAAAAAATTCAGCAGGATACGAAAGTGTTTGGTGGGAAATTAATTCCGGTGTAACCTCGATCAGTGTTCCCCGTATTTCTGTGTTTTTCTTATTGTTTCCCTCCTGACGGATTAAGCGGCAACTAACCCAACAATAACCATTCAAGGCCGCGTCTATTGTTGGGGAACACTGAGCTACAGAAACACTCACCACATATGTTACACCTGCAGAAAAAAGTGATAGTTGGGTCTCTGTTTTGTACCCAGCAATTACTTAAATGCTGTAGACGGCGGTTACCATTGACAGCCTGTAAAGAGGTCACTGATGCCTTTATTGCTAACGAATTTCACCCCCGTGTTCATTTCCCATCCTCGCAGTCCCATTGCTTACCTTTGAATTGCTTCGGATTCCGCAGATTTTCGTCAACCAAGACATGAATGGTGTGTCCCATCTTCAGCAACCCGTCGCTTATGGCGGCAAATTCGTTAAAATGGCTTCCCATCTGCATCGACATTACAAGGATTTTCCCGCCATCTACACCTGCCATCAAGAGGCAGGAGGTCATAAAACAAGCGACAGCAAGCTTCATTGCTAGACCTTGTTTAGTGTCGTCTGGGAGTTCTAGTGTAGCCTACGTGGAGAAGGAAAATCGTTTTAAACGTATATCACTAAAGATAGGCCTAATAACATGTATGAAAGTTATCCACTTTAACAAGACAAACTTCGTGGCGGACTATATGTTTGCAATGTCATGTGCAAGTATGCATCTCGAATATAGCTATGCAGGGGTGTAGCTAGCTTTTTGGCCGGGGGGGGGGGGGG
>NMRB01002194.1:12898-23011 GCA_002633025.1 Notospermus geniculatus | reverse complement strand
GGGTATGAATCCACTGTCGCGATCTTGGCTTGAGACGGGGTTGCGTTCCCTTGCGGTTACCTTATAAGGACTTCCGATTGCCATATAAGGCGATCGCAAGTGACCGCAACCCCGTCTCAAGCCCAAATCGCGACAGTGGATTCGCCGCTTAAAGGGAGACATGCGAAAAATATTGCCAGGCGGGCACAAGTTGTCTGAGTTGTAGCGCCGTCTGTTAATACACGGTGACACTACGCTATATCACAGGCGCCTGTAGAGCTATCAGTGAGTTTCGAACACTTTTCTAACCAAACGTATCTAAAAAACACAACACGTATCTAAAAACACACCACGAGCTCATAAATTCGTGAGCTCGGGGTGTGTTTTTTACAAGCTAATGTTTTTTGGTTAGAAACGTGTTCTAAGCTCACTAATAGCCCTACAGGGGCCTGTGATATGGCGTAGTGTCACCGTGTATTAACAGACGGCGCTACAACTCAGACAACTTGTGCCCGCCGGGCAATATTTTTCGCATGTCTCCCATTAATATACATGACCGGGATTCGAACCCACGCCTCCACATAAGGCAACCCCGCCAGCATTGAGGGAAAGCGTGCACACCACTGTGCTAAATCCCCATCTTCAAAAAAAGATGGTTCAATAGCCAGCTTAATGCATGGAGTCCCTCAATACCATGGGGACTCCATGCATTAAGCTGGCTATTGAACCATCTTTTTTCGACATGTGTCATCGGCTGATTCAATAATTGTGTAAGGTCACCCGGTGGATTGTCTGTTAGAGAATCCACGAGCAAAACATCCCTCTTTTTGATTGCTCGCAAAAGACTCACCTTCCATGTTTTTAATTTCTTCCGTCGCTCCAAGAATATCCAAACCCGCCATTACCGAACTCGTTTTTAGGCAGTCAAACAGGCCGACGTTTCCCTAAACCAGTAACGCTCTACTACTCTGTTGCCAAGTTTTAGGACAGCTGCATGTCGTCGCTGTGCAATTGACGTATTTTGTTACGTGAATAATTACAATGACCTTTGAGTATAGATGCATTTAAGAATAGTCTTGTGGGAAAACACACAAAAATAGCCCACACGTGACCTGCCGTCTGCTGTGGTGAGTCAAAAAAATTTCAAATTCAACATTGCACACGACCAGACTGTGCAACACGGCATGCACACAACACATGAACACAGTGCTACGATGTGAAACGGCCGACGAGCAGATTGCACTAACTTCGTTTGAAGCCAAAATTTCCGTCCAAGGCGACGAAACGCATATGTAATTAGCAAGCTTCACTGACTTGCCGCTACGCGGCGGCTGCTTTCCTTGCGTCATGGACTCATTCGATGGGTATAAAATTGGAAATTTGCTTAATTTTAATAAAATTTCTCTGTCTTTATTTCTAAGTAGGCTATGAGGCATGATTTTACAATCAGAATTAATACCTGGTTGTGTAACCATGTCTTGGTTGCACGATAAATGACCTCCGATTCGTCCGATCCTTAAATTAGTTTTTAGTCTTCCAACTGGTTTTACGCCGTCAATTTGTTTTCTTTCTTTTGTCCTGGCCACTTCTGCGTTTAATTTGTTAATGACCGCCTTAACTACCTTCTTGACCACCACAAGAACAAGTAGCACCACTACTGTTATAAAAGTGAAGATATCAATCATGTAAAACTGAACAAAGGACATGTCACTCAAGACGGTTGTCAAATGATCAGCGCCATGTTTCATCACGTGATCTATCCAGAATGCTGCAGTGCTTCGAGGGTCTGGTAAACTTCGTTGGATTGCCGAAGCTCTCTTCATCGTTTCGGAATACTTCGGATTTGAAATGATTTCATTGATTGCCTTCACCAGTTCTTCTGAGGTGAACGTATGGATGTCCATACCAAGCCCGAAGCCCTTTATGGCCATGCGTTCAGCGTTGTACGGCTGTTCAGCAAAGATTGGGAATCCGATCATCGGTACACCATTAACCATCGCCTCTAGTTGTCCGTTGTTGCCACAGTGGGTGATAAAAAGTTTGACATTGGGATGAGCTATAAGATCATTCTGAGGCAGCCAGTCGACAAGTTTTACATTTTTAGGAATGTCCAGCCCATAGGTTTTGGTAGATCGCCAAATCACATCCTGTTTTACCTTTCGGAATGCGTTAAGGAACTTGACAAACAAGTCCTGTTGGAAGTGTGATATTGCAGAACCAAAAGATACAACGATGATACCATGTGTTGCTTCATCCGCAGCGTGTTGATAATCAGGCTGCAACGGTTTAGGGGGCTTGAGAGTTAATCCAGCAACTGTGACAAGATTGGGCATAGTTGCCATGGGACAGTCGATGACACCGTTCTTATTGATAACGTACAGCTTCGATGTCTTCATGACGACCTCTTCGAGAGAGGAGTAAGGCTTTTCTGGTGTGTAATTCATAAACAGTCTGGTGTCAATGATATTCGTAAGGATAATTTTCTCTTCGACGAAGACTTCGAACAAAGTGTTCAATCTATTGAGAAAGGTGTTCGTATATTTTGTAACTAAACACGGTTGATCGAAGCTCGCCAGTGGATGGGTTTTCAGCATCCACGTCGATTGCCCTGAAGACACCGTTACAACTGGAATATCAAGTTTATAGGCAAGAAGGTGATAACATGATACTAGGGGATCTGCCATTGCAATGTCATAATGTTCATTTTCAATCCTCTTGATTAAGTCCTTGTCCGACAGTGCCATCTGGCAGTCGTAGGTGAATCGTGGTCTGAACACGTTGACCATAGTTTCTTCGTAGGATTGTTTTTTCACGAGAAGGGCATCAGTGAGTCTTTCATCAAAGAGTTGTTGGTCTACCAGTTCCTTTTCTATTGATTTATAATAAAGAAACTCAACGTCCAGGCCTGGAACGTAATAAATTAGTAGTAATTAACACCAGTAATCAGTACAAAGTGAGTAACATCAGAACGTAGGAATCAAGTTCCCTTTAGTTTCATCAGTTACCTGAAATTCAGCACGGATAAAGCATGACTAATTTGCTCTGCGGGAAACAGAGTTCAGGTATAGCTTTTGAATGTTCCCCATCTGTGAGTGTTTTTCCACTGTCTGACGGAATAAGCTGCGACATTAAAATAGGAGATACACAGAGAGACGTGTCCAACTACCCGCCGGTGTTTCCCAAACAATAAGGGGAGACACTGACACAGGGAAATACTGGTAGATGTAACACCGGCAGGAACAAAGTAGTAGGTGGGTCTCCAGTCGTCCCAGCAGTGACTTTAAATGCCTGTAAACGGAGGTTACCATTGACACCCTGTATGAGAAGTCACTGATGCCTTATACTTATTACGAATTTTCATTCACCACCCAGTGTTCCTTCAGACCTCACACGACAGTCCATTGCTTACCTTTGAATTGCTTCACATTCCGCAGATTTTCGTCCACCAAGACATGAATAGTGTGTCCCATCTTCAGCAACCCCTCGCTTACCGCGGCAAATTCGTTAAAATGGCTTCCGAACTGCATGGACATTACAAGGATTTTACCGCCATCTGCCATGTCAACAGTTGCCATCAAGAGGCAGGAGGTCACAAAACAAGCGAGAACGGCCTTCATCGCTGAGCCCTGTCTAGTGCTTGTCCTTCTCATGTCTGGGAGTTCTAAAGAATGAAATGCAGTAAATATGGAGGCCGTGAAAAATTTTCAATAAAAACTTTGTTTGCATTGTCATATGCAAGTGTGCATCTCGATGTTAGCCATTGAGTGTACAATATACGTTTGAATGCGGACATTGTGTGTACGGTTCGCCACATGCTTCTTGACACAGATAAACTATTATAGTTCTGAATCATTGTATCATTAAAGATCTACCAGTATTGTGCCGATCGATAGGCGTAGAGTTTAGACAGCCACCTAGGCTAGCCGTGCAAACACCCACAGATAACCGAAGGCAAATTTATGCACGAGAGACAGACGCGAAATACGAGTTTCTTGCATGCAGTGCCTAGATCTACAAGTACTGCAGCACATGCTTACCTTCCTGCCAGGCTATACCTTCGCCTTTAGGTCTCCAAAAGCTGGCGTAGGCCTACACACAAGGTGTTGCTCCTCTGCACGTAGGTTTTGCAGCGGTGATTGTGATGCTTCTTGAGGTCAAGCTCGTCTCCAGGCCTTCTGATATCACCGAGTTATGCCGGGCCATGGTATTAAAGATGCATGCCTTGGCTCAAACAGTGCCTAAAGTAGTTTACCGCTCACTGCTCAAAAACTATGATAGGCTACATGCTACATGTACGTACATATAGGTGCAGGTAGGCCCCACATCTTTGGATTTGTGTTTTCCTGGGCCGACCGCACAGAAAGTTTGATAGTGCTTTCGGTGCCTATCGGCGGTTTACCATGAGTAGTTGATAGGAAAATGTGTTATAGGCCCCTAACTAACTGCCGATAGGCGCCGGTAGCACAATCGGACTGTCTGTGCGGTCGGCCCTGTTTGGTAGGCCCGTACGCGCATGCGCTGTGAGTAGGCCTACATAGCAGCAGAATTTCACGAGCAGCAGAAAAAACACGCTATACCGGTAGCCTATCTAGTACGCCTGCTGAGGTGCACATTCTCAAGCGATTATATTAATTGGCATTCTTAGCTGTGCTGCTGACCCATTTTGTACTCATACCATGCTTTGTATATAAATGCAATGTGTCGCTCGAAATAAATGCCAATATCAATATCACTATACGCGACCTTCTCTCTGGAGTGATTTATAACCTGTGAATATTACCGAGTGACACAATTTCTCCCCAAATCACTGCAGTATGTGTTGGGTCGGCCTACGTTGGCAAATACAGTGTATTTGGCATGTAGCCGGGGGAAAGGAGGTTGCAGTCAACCCAGTCACAACGTTTTCAGACTGCGAGTATGGATAAAAATATAGTTATCGAATGTCGCCGACAATAACCTAAGTCGAGCATCATTGTTATATTCTTTATTGCAGAAAATGTTGAATTTTTATAGCATATCACCCTCACCGGTTTCCTTTTTACCATCAAAGTCGGACGGACATGTGGTATCAATAATATCTTGATGAACAAAGTAACAACATTGATTGAGGAAAGACAAAGGCAGAGGCTGAAACGATGAAATTGATACGACACATCCCATTCAGGCTGCTCGCTGTTCGATTCTGGAACAGTCTCCTATGGCAAGCGGTTTGTCCATTTATTCCATAAACTAAGTTTTTGCTCTGGAAACCTAGTTTATGGGTCCAAAAACTAAGTTTTTGCTCACATAACTATGGTTTTGCTCTTGGAACTCATATTTCAACTCCAGAACTGCAGTTTCAAGACCAGATGGACAAAAACTTAGTTTCTGCTCGGCAAAAACTCAGTTTATGGACGGTACGGCCAGAAACTTAGTTTATGCGGCAAAAAACTTTCTGAGCAAAAACTAAGTTTTCAATCTGAAACCTACAGTTCTGCATCCCCCGGAACTATCATTATGCTCCAGAACTAACATTCTGGTCCAAAAACCAAGTTTGTGGATGCAAAAACTTAAAAACTAAGTTTTTAACCGTAACCGATGTTTTATACCTCGGTTCCATTATCACACTTCTGCACACAGTATACGCATTCTACGATCGAGGACGAGGTATAAAACACAAGTTATAAGAACTATTGTTTTATACCTCGTCCCCGATCGTACAATACATAATGTGAGCACAGGTTGGATAATGAAGCCGAGGTATAACACGTAGGTTACGGTTAAAAACTTAGTTTTTGCCCAGAAACTAAGTTTTTGCATCCAGAAACTTGGTTTTTGGGCCAGAATGTTAGTTCTAGAGCATAATGATAGTTACGGGGGACGCAGAACTAATGTTTCAGATTGGAAACTTAGTTTTTGCTCAGAAACTAAGTTTTTAGCCGCATAAACTAAGTTTTTGGCCTTACAATCCATAAACTAAGTTTTTGTCGAGTAGAAACTAAGTTTTTGTCCATCTGGTCTTGGAACTACAGTTCTGGGGTTGAAACATGAGTTCCAAGAGCAAACCCCGAGTTATGCGAGCAAAAACTTAGTTTTTGGATCCACAAACTAAGTTTCCAGAGCAAAAACTTAGTTTATGGAATAAATGAACAAACCGCTTGCCATAGTCTCCGCTCAACACAACTGTACTGTTCGAGAACAATCACATTTTGTGTACAGTCATTGACATAAGTTTATCTACACCTGATACCCTGATCACATTCAAATACTACTGGGCCAATTTTAACACAGTTTTATACCACATGAAAGTATATCTTGTTGGTCATATTTCTTCATGGAAATTTGGGAAATTTGGCAATATCGTACTTATGTAATAGTTCATGAGAAAAAACCTAAAGATCAACATTTTATTATGTAATTTCCTTGTGACTTTTGTTGTAGTTTTGAGAGTGGAACTTTTTAAGGATATGTGGAACAAACCGTGTTAAAATTGGTCCAGTAGTACACCGGTATTAGAAATATTCAAGGTATCAGGTGTAGAAAAACTTGTGTTAATGGCTGTACATTGTAGCCTCCACCAATCTTATCTCACAGGAGGCAAGCGGTCGATACCAATGTCATGATATGTGTAAATTAAAGAAACAAGCGGGTTTGCAGAATCGTGTTGAATAACTTGAAGCAAAAAATCACAGCCAAGCCTTGTTCATCTAATCTAGCCAAGCGAAAGCGAGAATTTCAGTAGAAGAAGCAAATGTCTGGCAATCCTTATACATGCACAATGTCAAATCTAAAATTCTTTATGAGTAAATAATTTCATTGGAAAAAAGCAGTCACCTCTTTTTAAATCAGAGGTCGATAACACAACCAAGGACTCATTTGGTGGATATACAATTTGATACATTCAATAAAATCGTTTTGGTTTTGCGTTATTTCTAAGTTTGAGGCATTTAAGTGTAGAAATCAAAATATCACCCCCGTCACTGACTGTGTAACCAAGACTCCTCAGGTGCACCTTAAAATGATGACGCCCAAACCCCTGCTGGGCGAGGCACCTCAGGTTTTGCCTCATTTTTGGTACTCCCGACGTGTCTTGGTTAAACAACCAGTGATCTCTGTCTTATTTCCATCAATATTTAGCCTTCCAACTGCATGTACCTTGTCAATTTGCTTTCTTATTTTTGTCGACGCCACCGCTGCGTACTTTATTAACGACCGCCTTAATGAGCTTCTTGACTATCAGAACAACAATTAGCACTACTACAACTATAAAAGTGAAGATGTCAATCATGTAAAACTGAACATAGGACATGTCACTCAAGACAGTTGTCAAATGATCGGCGCCATGTTTCATCACGTGATCAATCCAGAACGCTGCAGTGCTTCGGGGGTCTGGTAAACTTTTTTCGATGGCCGAGGCTCTGTTGATGGCTTCGGAATACTTCGGATTGGAAATGATTTCACTGATTGCCTCCACCAGTTGTTCTGAATTGAACTTATGGATGTCCAAACCACGACCGAAGCCCTTTTTTGCCATGCGTTCAGCGTTGTACGCCTGTTCAGCAAATATGGGGAACCCAATCATCGGTACGCCATTAACCAACGCCTCGAGTTGTCCGTTGTTACCACAGTGGGTGATGAAAAGTTTGACGTTAGGATGAGCCATCAGATCATTTTGAGGCTGCCAGTCTACAAGTTTTACATTTTTAGGAATGTCCAGCCCATAGGTTTTGGTAGATCGCCAAATCACATTCTGTTTGACCTTTCTGAATGCGTTAAGGAACGTGACAAACAAGTCCTGTGGGAAGTGCGAAATTGCTGAACCGAAAGATACAATAATGATACCATGTTTTGCTTCATTGACAATTTCTTGATAATCTGGTTGTAACGGTTTTGGGGGCTTGAGAGTTAATCCAGCTACTGTGACAAGATTGGGCATAGTTGCCATGGGACAGTCGATGACACCGTTCTTATTGATAACGTACAACTTCGATGTCTTCATAATGACCTCTCCGAGAGAGGAGTAAGGTTTTTCTGGTGTGTAATTAATAAACAGACCGGTGTCAATGTAGTCGTTCGGTAGGATGAATTTATCGATGCGGACGACATTATACACAGTTTTCAACCTGTTAATAAATGTGTTCGTATCTTTCGTTAGTAAACACGGTTGCGCGAAGTTAGCCAATGGATGAATTTTCAACCAATACGCCGAATGAAATGACGACACCGTTACAACTGGAATATCAAGTTTGTAGGCAATTAGATGATAACATCCTATAAGGGGATCTACCACCGCGATGTCATAATGTTCATTTTCAAGCCTCTTGATTAAGTCCTTGTCCCACAGCGCCATCTTGCAGTCGTAGGTGAATCGCGGTCTGAACACGTTTTTCATAGTGTCATCTAACGATTCCTTTTTCACCAGAAGTGCATCTGTGACTCTGTCATCAAAGAGTTTTTGGTCTACCAGCTGCCTGTCTGTTGATTTATAGTGAAGAAACTCAACGTTCATTCCTGGAAAATAATAAATTTAGTAGTTAATTAACAGCAGTAATTAGAACGCAACAATCAAGTTTCATCAGTTACACAACGAAATACGATACGACGTGTAAAGCTGGGCAGACAGCTTGGGCCCTTCTCCGATCTCGTGATCACAAAATTTCTGTTTGCAAAAGATTGGCTAGTTTCAACACCTGTCCAGTACATCGTCCGGTTCCAATCCGGTGTACTGCTCACCTTTGAATTGCTTCGGATTCCCCAGATTTTCGTCCACCAAGACATGAATAGTGTGTCCCATCTTCAGCAACCCCTCGCTTACCGCGGCAAATTCGTTAAAATGGCTTCCGAACTGCATGGACATTACAAGGACCTTACCGCCATCTACACTTGCCACCAAGAGGCAAGAGGCCACAAAACAAGCGAGAACAAGCTTCATTGTAAGGCCTTGTTTAGTGTCTGTCTGAGGAGTTCTATAATGAAGAAAATACGTGAAGAGCTTGTTGACGGAAGTGACGGTCGTGGTGTTGGGGGCGAAGGGCGAGATCTCAATAAAATTACGTGTCGGCTACCTTAATATAAAAATGCCTGTGACAGATTTATCCACTGTTCAATAAAAAAGTCATTACATACCATATGCAAGTGTGCACTTGGTCTTTACATGTCGTAAGGGTCAAGATAACACGGTGCACGTGTACGTCGTGATGCTATGTGTACTTAACACAGTTAACACACATAATAACAGAGATAAAAATTTAGTTCAGTCTACCATT
This sequence comes from Notospermus geniculatus, assembly GCA_002633025.1. Classification (NCBI taxonomy): domain Eukaryota; kingdom Metazoa; phylum Nemertea; class Pilidiophora; order Heteronemertea; family Lineidae; genus Notospermus; species Notospermus geniculatus. Next base: position 13,787 of record NMRB01002194.1, on the reverse strand, counting down.
GAAGGCCGGCATCGATTGATAGGCGTAGACCTAGACATACTCTAGATTCGTTCTTCTAAGGTTACTTTACTGAACACCCATATGACCGCCTACCCGACTGAATATGCATGGCAAAATAAAGAGCTGTAACGCAAGACTCACTCATTGGTCAGTTATGTTGAATAGAATCAATAAATTCTTTGTACAGTCTATTGTGGGCTAGTCCTAAACCTACAGCATGAATATCTGAAGTAACCTTAGAAGAACGAATCTAGAGTATATGGCCCGTATGCACCACTGTGGCTTAAGCCGAAATTGAGCTTAAGTCTAACTTAAGTTCGAACTTAACTTGAAGTCGGTATGCACCAACTAATGCTAAGCTTCAAGTCTGGCTTAAACCCCCAAAAAACTTAAACCACGTCAGAGGGTGGTTTAAGTTATGGATTAACTCGTACACCTCGAATTTGAAGGCGTGCCTTCAACAAGCGCGGATCCCAAGGGGGCCGCCGGGCGCTTGCCTCCCCTTTCAACCAAAATATCTGTAAAATCGATCGTGAAATTCTGGAATTTGGCGCAAATTTCACTGTCCTAGCAGAAGGCACCCCCTTTTCCCAAATCCTCGGTCCGCTCCTGCTATCAATGTCAACATGGAAGTTAGTTGTGGATGCTCTTGATCCACTGCACAGGGGAGTATCCAGAAGGAGTAATCCGGGACCGGAATAACCCACTATCCCGATGAGGAATTTCAGAAATGGTTTGGTTTTGCCAAGGAGAATATTCGCCAAATCTTGCAGTTGATTGAGCGCGAGATAGGCCTATCTCCAAATTCTGACAAGAAATTTGCGTTGTCTCCCATCTGTGAGCCTGATAGCGAAACCTGTGTTGCCTACAATAGGCCTAGCTGATCCGT
>NMRB01002193.1:97199-120041 GCA_002633025.1 Notospermus geniculatus | reverse complement strand
GCTAACAAGATAAGGAAGGCTAGAAGGAAATGATTTAGTCTTCTCTCCACCCGTGAGAACTTGGTCCGCTTGAATTTGGAGTTCAAGGCCATTTTCGTTTCTTGACCTGTGTACACCACACAACCTGGAAATTGAGGAAATTCTAGAGTACGGGGGTCTCAACTTGGAGCAATTTCAAAATTTCAAGGTCCTCCTTGAGCCTTTCTTTACCAATCCAGCCAAATCCGCCAAAACCCTGAAGATTGATTGGGCAAAATTCGCATAAATGGACCATTCAAATGCTGCTAATGAGCTAATTACTGGCATTTAGGTGCTGCCGAATGAGTAGGCCTATGGTGCAGAATAGGTTAAGAAGCAGTGATCACAGTAGCCATAATAGGCAGAGAAACGAGTGATATGCACTACATCTAAATGGACATTGTACTGGTAGTCGATGGACTTCAACCTACCAAATATAAAAGGTGTATTTTTCAGCATAGCTCCTCGGAGGACGACATTTTCTGCCGATAATGGACGGGTGATTGGCTCGCCGACCGAGCTGTCATATAATGTTATCCTGCCGACAAACTTGTACAAATCTGTAATTGGTTGCTGACATTCGATCTTGGCTCGGAGTTTGGTTAATAATTCTACATTTTGGTAATGGCGGGTTTCTGGAATGCAGTTGAAGGTCTGAAAAAGAGAAAACAGAAGAATTAACCCTTTAGGCCTGGGGGCATATTTCTTACCTTGCTGGTAAATACTAGAATATTTTTAGCCTGGTGGCCCGCTAGGGATAAAATAGCCATGGAGAACACTACCGACAGCCCACAGCAGCGATCATGTCCAGGCCAGAGTGGAATACTCACTTTGAGGTTGGTCTCACCATCAAGNTTCAACCCCAGAATTGAGCGATGTGGTTAAAGAACTATATTTGGATTAACTCCATTATTGTGTACATCCCTGGCAATCGGCACACTATTTTTACCCGAGACAACTATTGATTGCATTCGATAAATGAAGGAACGCGATGAATTATCACGTCAAATATTGATTCGCTGACCGTCAATAGCAACTGTGTAAACGATAAGCTAGATCTAGCATGAGCTGGGAACTGTGCAGACGAGGCAGGTAAACTCTTGTGTCAGTTAACGCAACAGGCAATATCAAATGTACGATCATTTGTCGCATATTTGCAAAATCGCATGTTTGACCTGAACAACATGAGCAGTAATAGGGAAATGGTTTTGCCAAGGATTGTCACGGCAAAGTGCTGATATTTTCAAAGAAATTTGAGGAAAATTCATCAATAGATCGGCCACTTTTTTAACCCTTGCAGTGCACGGGCAATGCCGGGTAGATGTGATTGTGTCATTGAAATGTGCGTACCTGACATTCCCTCCATGCCATTTTCTCTGAGTTCTAACAATTTAAGATCTAGATATAGACCAGCCACGTACGCAAAAACCTACAATGTCAGGAAGAGACCATAAAGCTTCAGTCGAGACCAGGGAGTGATCCCATGACCTCTTTGGCAGCAGACGTGGATGATGCCGCTGTGTGCCACCCCAACCACTCATTAGACACATAGATTTGGCACAGGTTCCTGACAGAACAGACAACATGTTGGAATATTCTATTAAGTATGCAGGCTTAGATAAGTAATTTATCATACAACAGGTGGTACATGTACGTCTATCTAATGATGATCCAAATTAATTCCACGCTCCTAAATATTCATGAGAAATATTCACAGAAAGAGCCACCAGTGCAATGAACCGGTAGGCACCGGTATACCGGGTAATCTGTTCAAATACTACACAAGTCCAACACAAATCTTTGAACTAATACCAGTACATGTAATTTGATGGGGGTTGTTGAGCATGAATTCGCATCAGAGTGAGCCAGTGGTCATCATTGGTCGGTGTACCGAAAATGAGGTCCAGAAAAAACCTGCACTGTCAAAGAGAGTTGCCCCCTCTATTACATGAAGAGCGGGTCCGATTGAGAAGTGAATCCAGTGTTACAATTTTCAGTGTGGCCCACGTGCCAGTGTGACATTACAATAGATTGATGGAATAAGGTGTGACTTGACAATGAGCGACACACAGAGAAACAGCGAGTCTGTTTCCCAGTGTGTCCCAAAGAATGGCATGAATGGAGTCACACAGAAAAATGGCCACACTGAAAAACATTACACCAGAACATCAAAGGTGACTGACATCACACTGCAAAACTGCATATAGTAGAAGCATACCTGTTTGACTGCTGTGACTGCTAATACGAAGACTAGAGGGATGATGCTGGTTGCTGGACTCACGGGACTGTCGATCAGGAACTGAAATGGAAAGCAATGCATGACGTCTGTATTCAGAACATCTCTCAATTTCATAACGACAAATGACGCCACAATTTCAGACCATCTTTTTAGCCTATGACACAAAAACCACTTGAAAACAGCACATGGTGCTCGTTTCACCATGAATTTATTATTATAACTTTATCAAAACAATTCATTCAATTTGAACACCTCATTCACCTCTCTATGATAAATGAAAAGGCAATTTCCAGAGTGTTTGCGAATTTTCGACCCCAACCGGGGTCTTCTTCAGGCTGGAACTTTACAATCCGAAACTCTAGAACAGTCTGTTCTAGAGTTTCGGATTGTAAAGTTCCAGCCTGAAGAAGACCCCGGTTGGGGTCGAAAATTCGCAAACACTCTGGAAATTGCCTTTTCATTTATCATATATTGTGTGTCAATTTTTGTGCTTTTCTCCTCTTTGGGTCATTCACCTCTCTACATGTATTGTCAAAGCATGGTAAACTGGCACCACTGTGGGCGCCACTTCTTTTCAGAGTACCTTTTCTGCCAACACACAAGCACTTGAAAACACACCTCAAGTGCTCTTGTCCCAATCATTACCTTGTTCAGATCGATAGATTTGTTATTGGGACTGAAATATGTACAGCTGTGCTCATCATAATGAGAGTGTTACAAACAGAGTATCACAAGTTCTTCAACTGTTTTAAAAGCTGGTGGCACATGGAAATCGTGTGATGACAGGAACTTTTGGCAAGGTTCCGTATCGTCGATCCGTGTCACATATGACGTATCGGGCTAATGCATTTTCTATTAAAGTCATACGTCATACATGATACGGATCGACAATACGGAGCCTTGCCAAAAGTCCCTATTGTCTCTGTAAGCCATGTCTATGAGATAACCTTTGTGTGCTACTTCATGGTGTGCTACACAACTCACACTCACAAACACGATTTCCAACCTCACAGACGTGAATTTGTAGGCCTATGTGTGCTGCCAGCTTTCGGACTAGGAGTGCTTGTCAGTAAGATGATCTCGCAGACTGTGCTGCCAGGTTCAGGTTCATATCACACAAAATGTGGCTTACAGTACTGAGTGGTTTACGAGTATGAGAGCTGTATTGACCGCAACCAACTCCTGTTTTAGTGGCTGTTTGTAAGTGTAGCTTCCAACTCAATCATTCATGAATAGTCATTACGACTTTGTTTTACTGCAAATTGGGTGTGATGAATGTGATAACAGCCACAAAATAATTGATATTTTAGGAACTGGGTTGTTCAATGCTTGTAGCCTAACACATCGATTTGAAATTACAACATGTGCAGATGTAAACCCGAACTTTACAACATGGCGTCCAGTTACACAGCTGTGCTGGTTTCAAAAGTCATAAACAGGGCAGCACGGTACAGAGTTTTCAAAAGTTAATCATTGATCTAGATAGGGTCGTCGTGTTTGAAAGGCAGGCACACACCAAAACTGGATTACGTTGCGATTTGTACTGCAGTTGTCGCAAGCGAATGGTTAAAACACTATTTCGATCAAGCGTCCACACAAACGTCCACATGAATTGTGGTGGAGTAACTAATTCTATGGTTGCCATGACTGCACTCTTCATTTGGCACCAAGAACACCGTTTCTTTAAAATAGATCTTTACGGTTTGATTTATAGATTTTGTCACCTCGTGTATGACAACAAGAGCACTCTTTCGACCCACGCCACGGTTATTAATTCCGCTCAATGATTTCCTGTAACCAAGCAGACAGCAATGGAGATTGAGCATAAACTATGAACTGCGGTTAGGCCATACCAACCAGTTCAAAACTGGGCGATCATCTCTAGCGAGAACTTTCCACACTATCCTGTGTATCTGCTGCCAACAGCTGATTTTGCTCGATCAGATCGCCTTGCCATCACCTTGCCTTGTGTGCTGCCATTAGTGAAACCCGTGAAACTATTAATTTATTGGTACGGGCTTATCGCAAATGACATGCTGTGTCGATAAACTACGTCACCGGGGGAGGTTGACCGCTTATCTGTGTGCTCATGTGAATATTGTTTGATTTCCGTTAGGTTGATGGGACACTAGAGATGACATTAATATATACACAATTCTTGACCTTACCTAGGGGAATAGAAAACATATCTGATCCATGTGCATTTCACACTCTGTGGATTGCGACTAGGACCTATGTTGTACAAGGGGGGTAGGGCATACTGGGCCCTGCCCTTTGATTTCTTGGCAGAAACACTTTCAGCATTTATGGTTCTTACCATGATGACACCCATACAGCAAAAGTAAAAGTTGGCAATTCGCTGGAGTTGTTCGAACAAGTTCTTTGGGAGGAAGTTCCATGGTGTGTACTGAAAAATGAGAACGGAGATCGTTAAAAAACATCTACGGTGTGAGAACTGTTTAGAGCATGAATTGATTCATCCTCCTGAAATTTGTCCTGGGACAGACTGTCTCCATGGAGATGAATGAGGGAGATGAGGGAGGAACTTGCCTACACACAGACACTGTAGCGAGGGACCTATGGCCCGTATTCTAGAAGCCTCCTTAATTCTAAGGTCCACTTTAAGCTTTGCCCTGCTAGTGCAAACAAAGCTAAAGGTAAACCTGAGAGTTAAGGAATCTTCTAGAATACGGCCCCATGACTTTTAGGCCCGTATTTTAGAATGCTCCTCAACGTAAAGGACTTCCTCAAGGCTATTGTTCTCAACAGGAGAACTCAAAACTGAGGAACTTATTTACGTTGAGGAGCATTCTAAAATACCGGCCTTAAAGCTGAACTGCATGAACAAAAACTGGAGATCCGAGCACTAAAAAAAGACCACCACGCCACGGTGGTGGTCAAGAGAAATGCAAACGANTTGGACGTATTCCGACGAATCACAGCCAGAATCAAGAGGGCGACAGTAGTCTCTTAAATCGTCAGATGTAGAGACTACTCTGTGGTCTACACTCAGTCTAGCAACAAAACATGACGACGTCACGTCATGTGGCACGCCTTTCGAGGTAACGATTCACGGAATGCGATGAGGGGAATTTTGCAACCTCGTTCCAAAGGTTGCTCCAATACACACGTGGAACAGGCCGTGCATGCCGTCGTGCGACTGATTCGAAATGGGGCTACCTCGTCCCATGATATTTCCTGGAAATACCGATACCCAGAAGTGTTGATTCCAAAATGTAGAATGTAAGTGGAACGTAACTCACTAAACTCGCTTTTTTCTGCTTATTCTGTTGCTTTCGTACGTTTGTGCTGAGGAAAAATGAGCGGGAGTGCTAGTCTTATCAGTACCTAGGCAGTATTCTTTGATATAATATCACAAAACGGCTTGTTTCTTGCATTTTTCACATTTTGGCACTCAGTCCATTTGGACTCAGTCCATAGAATGGATACTACCAATTGATCGGATGTACGAATAGAAAAGGCCTTTTTATCAAAATTGGCTAGGCGCAAGTCAATAGATTATTGCTGTTACGTGAGACTTAATAGTCAAGCATTTCCTTAGAAGGCCCTCCGTGGCTTTTGTGAATAACAGTCCATGGGCTAGGGGGGTTCCCGTGTGCATAAGATGTACCCTAAGTTACTATACTGTTTCTGAGAGGGGCTTATCCACATTATAAGAAAATCTTGGGTAGACTTTCTCAAACCCAGCAGCAAGTGAGAAAGAGACCCCTAAAGTTAGGGTACTAGAAATAATCAGATCATATCAATATTGGTGTCAAAATGTAGGTCTGTGCGTGTACTTCAAGGAAATATGCATCCCAAAGCCAGATCAGGTCCTTGTTCGCCTAAAAAAGGGGTTAAAAAGGAAAAATCCCAATTTTGACCCCTTGCCATTGGCTTCATAGGCAACTTCAGCCGATAAAAGTTGATCATTTCCACTCAGATAAGTAATACCTACATTTTGATACCCATCTTGACACCATGATCTATTCGGGTATACACATACCTTTTTTTCGACCCTTTTTTACCTGTTTTGACCGTTAAGGGCCTTGGGCCAAAGTAATCACGTTAACATTGTTAAGTTGGGTATCAAAATGAAGGTATGACTTATCTGAGTGGAACTGATCAACTTTAATTGGCTGAAGTTGCCCCTGAAGTCAATGGCAAGGGGTCAAAGTTGGATTTTTCCCTTTTTTAACCCCTTTTGTAGGGGCTCATGGACCACAGCTGACTTTGTGGCGCATATTTTCTTGCAGTACACTCACAGACCTACATTTTTACACCAATATTGATATGATCTGATGATATCATATTTTTGACCCCTCTTTTATTTCCAGTACCGGGTACCCTAACTTAAGGGGTCTCTTTCTCACTTGCTGCCGGGTTTGAGAAAGTCTACCCAAGATTTTCTTATAATATGGATACTCCCCTCTCAGAAACAGTAGAGTAACTTAGGGTACATCTTACGCACACGGGAGCCCCCCTAGCCCATGCATTATAAAGTGCAACTGATACGTAACCTTTCCGTAAAATAGGCCTACGGATGACTACCGCATTCGTAAATTGACCTATCTTAATAACCTTTGTGAATAAGGCCCCTGGTCTGTTTCGTAATTAGTAAAAGTAACAGCAATAAAGGTGGGGTAATTGTTTCTTTATATACGTACGCATGTGTCAGGGGTTATAACAAGAGGTCAGAATCTACCCTGCTATACAAAGGGTTGTCAGACAAATCTAGCGTCCAATGGAAATACCTAGTATGTCACATTTTGTTGTTTTCGAGAAAAATGGGTTTCAACTTGGACGAATTTTGTTGTGGAAAACACTCCAAATTAAAAATATGTCATACAACAGGATTAAATGCAATTTGCTATGTTTTACCTCTGATTTCATGCTGAATTCGCAAAGGTAAAAACGTAGTAAGTCACAATTCTGATGACTTAGACGTAAAAACCGAATAAGTGCACCACTGTCTTTCCGAGGCTTTGGCGAACATTTTGCAAACAAAAACTGTTTATTATGATGAAACAATACCTAGTAAGTACGAATTTGGCCTTAACATCATTTTTTCCCAAAATGTGACTTACTAGGTATTTCCATTGGACGCTAGAAATGCGGCCATTTCTAAAATGCGGATTCGGCGGAATCTGCGAATTAAGGTTAAATGGGGGGGGGGGGAGTTCAGTCACGCAATTAATAGGCGTACACATGCGACGCCTCGTTTAAACATGGGCCATTGAACCATCTTTTTTGAAGATGGGGATTTGGCCTAGTGGTTTAAAGGCGTGCTGCCCCTTAGTGCTGGCGATTGATGCCCTATGCGAGGGTCCGTGGGTTCGATTCTGGTAGGAAGCAATGTCTTTCACCTTAGAAACTCGATTTCTATTTCATATTCGTACACATGCTTGAATGTGTAAAGGTCGATTTTTTGCCGTTTATACCGCAGATCGAAGGGGATGTGGCATAGGCCATCAGTACCCGTTTGGAAGGGGGGTGGGGTGGGGTGAAAGGATTTTAAATCAAAATTAATGTTGTGTGATACGCTGGCATCTAACGGACGAGAATATATAAATGTAGCAGTCATTGTTTTTAAATTCCAAATGTGGGTGCAGTTTGGGAGTCGCAATTTGCAGGTTTGGGAAAGACAACAATCAATAAGCATCTTTTCCAACACAAAGTCAACGCGGCCGACAAAGCGCAGTCCAAATGGCATCGCAAAGAGTTGATCCCAGAATTTTATTCCACAAGGTATTGTAAACATAGGCCTACATGTATGTGCACATATCCCGTTTGCATTATGAGGGTAAATACACCTGGGAAGCGGAAACAAAAGGACTACAGAAAAGGGCCTTGTACTACAAACATGCACACTATACTCTAGTACAGATTATATACACACTTGGGCTATTAATTGCATTGACTCAATCCGCCAATTTAACCTTAATCCGCAGATTCCGCCGAATCCGCAGAATCCGCATTTTAGAAATGGCCTAGAAATGCAGACCAGCAGACTGCAGACTGCAGACCTATGGGTGGTTATATCCGCAAAAAGTAGACGTTGACAAAACAGATCGAGTTGGTGGTAAATCAGAGACGTGCTTTTAGAAAACAGATATGTTCATTAACAAAACAGAGACGTTTAGCTGTGATTTGGAGTCGTTCAGAAACGAGACGTTGGATGCTACGAAAGAGTCGTTAACAAAATTTGGAGACGTGTCTTATCAGAGACAGTCACATTTTTCAAACGTAGCAATAATTTTAAATGGTACGCCATACACAGATGTGGACATGATTTGGAGTCGTTCATTAATGTGGCGTTGGGTGGCGCTCGTTGCAGTTAAAGGTGAAATAAAGGCCTTATATACCCCCGTCCAGACAAATTTTAATGAGGTCGAATTTGGTTGGATGTTAGTACAATAGAGTCCAATTGTCGGACGGAGTATCTATTTTCGGACGGACGCACATTCTGTGCTTGTGTGCAGCACTGATCACGTTACACGAATTTTTTTTAACTAGGTCAAAGATAAAAAAATAGAATCTTAATTCCTTAATATCTCTACAACGGTAACTCGTATGATTCTGGGACCCACTTTTTGGAATATTTGACGCATGTATACCTTAAGTTTGGTCTTTGGTTAAGATCGGAGAGAGGGTCAAATTTTTTTCAAAATCTGACCTTGTTGCGCACAGACAGTAGGCAGTGTGTGTGGATAGGGCATCTGGTGCAGGTGATGCTGTAGACAACATTTTTGCTGTCGCAATCCGTGGGCCCTTCAGGCGAAGTTGGTGGGACCTTCCCGTGGAGGAGCTAGTTATTTGGGACTGGGTGGGTAGGAGTATACAGAGTTCACATTTCCGACCCCTCTTCGGTCCTTTCCGTGAACATGGGTCACAGGTGGGCTTAGAATATTGGATGTCCGGGGTGGGGACCTTGGCTCTAACCGGCACATCACGTAGGTTTTTGGGTCCACGGAATGCAGTAAGGGGTGGGTCAGGACAGCATTCCTTCATGGAAGGATTAAGATGATGTATGGGTAGGAAGCGACGTGTGATAGAGGAGATGTCTTGCAGTCCAGGGTGATAAGTGAGGACTAACCTTCTTATTCTCCCTCCTGTGTTAAACATTGTGGAAATTAAAGATAGATAATGTATCACGACTTCATTGTTTACATTCAATGTTTATAAACATGGATGTTTACATAATGTTATTTTGGACTTTTGGGACTTGCCAACCCGCCAAAATGAATACTTTTCTACAGAGGCATGCCACCAACAAATTACCCACAAGATAAAGAAAGCCTGGACATAAACAAACACAATGTAAATAAACAATGAATTTCGTGGCCCACGAAAATACCTGTGATACATTATCTTTAAAGAATTACGTCAAGAAGATGCGATTGTCCAGATTATTGTTTTGTTTCCTGACATATACAATGGTTTCCTGTTGTGAGCCACAACAGCATGCCCCTTGAGAAATTCTTTTGATATGAAAGTATTTAATTCGGTGGGTTGGCATCTCACCAAAGTAAAAAATAAAATAATGTAAACATCCATGTTTGCAAACATTGAATGTAAACAATTAAGTTACGGTACATTATCTTTGAGCGCAACGCTTCTTGTTACGAGGCAGCGAAGGTTTTCACCATGGTGGAGATGTTTACCCCGCGGTGGAAAGGTTTCTACTGCGGTAGAATAAACCATCAAAGAATTTAAAGAAAAAAAAGACAGTATTAGAAAAAAATCTGTATGTCCCTTATGGCCGACCGTAATCATTATAGATAGATAGATAGATAATTTGAAGCTTCATAATCCTTTTGGATCTTAAGCTTATACTACAGTCTGGAGTCCACGACAGGCTACTGTCCACCTGTGTGGGGTCTTTTACTTGCCCTGGCATAGACACTCAGGTACAAGGGACCACGGCTTTGAGTCTCATCCGACAGACTCTAATTGGTTCACAGCTTTTTCACATACATGTCCTGGCCGAGGATCGAACCCACGCACTGACCCTGTTAGGATTGAAAGTCAAGCGTGTTAGACCGCTCGACCACCAGGCCACTGCACTGAGTACTGTATTCGCATTGTCAGAACTATGACACCAAGTTTCGGCCCGATTTGATTCCTGGCTTGACCACCAATGACTTTTAATCGAAATGTACAGAGATTTAAAACTTATAGGCAAAATATCACAGAAAATCACAATTTTAAAATATCGTGAAAAACCTAACTTTTTAAAATTTCAAATATTTGATTCGAAATCGACATCATATCATCCTATGATCAATTCTAAAAATTATAGTAAAGAAAGTGTTCGAAAATCTCACTTCGATTTTGTGAAATTGCAAACTATCAATTGCATTTTCACATTTGATATTTTGATAATTTCAAGAAAAAAATCGAATGCCATCAGGCCGACACAGTCAAATGAAAAAAGATTCCACTTAATTTTCTGACTTGTTCAATCATATGAGGTGGTAATTTAAATAAATGGCGAAAAGTGAAGAAAAAGACATCAAAATCATGCAGCTTTCCAAAATTATACCGCAAAAACGAAGAGGTATTTTAACGCCAATATTTCTTCACAAAGGTTCCATGATAAGGTTGTATGATATGAAATCAATTTCGAATCAACTATCTGAACTTTCAGAAAGTTTGGTTTTTCATGATATTTTGAAATTGTGATATGTTCGTGATATTTTGACAATATTTTCAATCTCTGTACATTCCGACTAAAAGTCATAAAATGAAGCCACAGCCGTGCCAGTTCAACTGATAGGTATTTTCTAAATATTTTTCCTGTAATTTTCCATGTGGTATGAATAAATTCGGGCTCAACTGTAGGTGCATCTGCCATTTTGTGGCACGTTTCATTGCTGCTGGGGCTATTGACCTGAAACTTGGTACATATATTCCTCTAGGTCAGATAACCAATGTAGTTCATATCAGACTGTAGTGCATAGTTAAGCTTTTGTCTTTAACAACAGCAACTAGAACGTAGAATGTTCAAACCTGGTTTGTAGACACCTTCTACGTGCATGTATATGCCAAACTTTGACCACGATCATGTTAACCTGGAACATTTCAATTTTGTCATCTGTTCTTCCGGTACATTCACCTACAGGTGAGCACATGGTCCATGGACCATTTCATTATAAACATCATGCATTCATTGTCCCATTCCAAAATAAAAAAAGAGTTTGAGTTTATCCCTCTTGTCGTTGAACCAGTTTGGTTCAGATGATATGTTCAGAAGATCGGTATCAGTCCCCAGTAACGCTGGTAAACACGCAGAGGGCAGAACAGGCCGTAATTATACGGCCAAGAATTTCTCACGTTGCGTTTGACTAGAAGTAATTGGTGCATTGGCTCAGGGCGATTTCCGTAATTCAATATCAAACCAACTATTATCAAAGTACAAGCAATTACTAAATACGGCGAAGTGTCAAATAATATGATAATTGCGTCAGTCGTGATCCGTTTTCAAGGAAGATTATATGGTGTAAGACGATGTTGGCTGTTGGACACATTCAGTTCAATCGGTTCAGAGCTTTGTACACTGAAAATAGTTTTCCAAAATTTCTAGTGTTTACAGGTGAAAATGTGGTTCAAATGTTGCAATAGTTTGTTGGCCAGTGTATGCAGCGTCAAATGAATCCGTAGCTCAGGAATGTTGTTCAAATACTTGAAAAATGTTGCCAGCTTTGCCCATTTCAATGTTCACGTACAATGCGACGACAGATCTCAGTTTAGTAGCGGAGAGGGACGGAACACTGCCACCAAATGTCAAACTTTTAATGTATGTAACCCAATTGCTCTACAAGTGGTGGACAGTTTTCGGCATCGTGTTCGGTATCCCAGGCAATATGATGTCGCTGTTGATTACACTCAAGAAGGATAACCGTCAAATCGGCACATGCATCTACATGGCTGGGCTGGCGTTCGTTGACACAGGTGTTATTTTCTTTGAGATTCTGTGGGAGTTGATTGTTGCTCATCGTCTCGGCGAAAGGATGTTTGGAAATACAGCATTACTTTGGTAAACCTTTCTCTAACGACGGGAATGCCGAATAAACACGAACACTTCTAATTTGGTACAGTAACAGCTTCATACATATATCTCCCTGTTGATCTTTCATTTAACTCTTTGGGGAATGATGACACATACTGTACATGTGGCTTGGCCTGTACCACACACCCTTGTGCATTCAAACTGACATAGAATCGTAACCAGTGGACCGATTGATGTTCTCTTTGCATATTTTTTTAATGCGAGACTACCTCCCCCGCCCCCCCCCCCGAATACGCGATTTTGCTCTGTTTGAAGAAACCTCAGTAAAATTGCGTTTTGACGTTTGTCCTGGGGCCTAGATTGACTGGCTCCAAAGTGCAAATCTGACTCGTTGTGACAAAATGGCCATATCTCCGGAACGGAAGCAGCTACGACGACGCGACTTGCGACAAAAGAAAGAGTAGAAAAAGGTAGCATTCTGACCAATTTTCAGAAGCGTAGCAGCAACGGTTATTGAGATATGGACGTTTAAAGATTGGCAACCTGACGAAAACGGCCAGGTCGAATTAGCGGAACCAGCGGAAACAACGGAACCAGCGGAACTTGAAGGAAAAACATAATGTTGTTTTTTAAATAATAACTGCACTGTTCAAATCAAATTGTTAGGCGCCGAAAAAACTAGGTCTACGGTAGGCCTAGGCCATGTAGGCCTACCTGTATCCTAGCCTAGACCTAGCATGCCTAGGGCCTACATTTAGGTCTCAATCCGCACATCATGACTGCAGCCGCGTGTAGCTTAGCAACACCGAGCCGCGAGTTGCTTTCAGTCAACAGCTAAACGAAGCAACAACGAGTCACGTGTTCTTTCTATCGGCTGCAGACCAGGTTCCGCTGGTTCCGTTTCCGCTGGTTCCGCTAATTCGACATGGCCGACCAAAACCTAGGCAGAATGCGACCATTTCGTCACAACTTGCATCTTCGGCTCTGGCCCGTTTCTCTCACAGACATTTTAGAACAAGCAGACCTGCATGAGGTCGTGGCCCATTTAGTTGCCTCCAGAATGAGTGTCTTGTCACCAGTTTTGGTTGGAAATTTTGGGAGCTAGGCGCATTTTTGTAGAGACATCAGAAATTCATGTTACGAAATGTACACTCTTCAACTTTATCCCGGCCCCAATGGGTTAAAATAAAATCAGTGAATCGGGGCCCGTTTGCCAAAATTGACCTCACTTTCATCTCCAGCCTTTTTCTTCAGCTCTCTTTGGTACGGGGGTGAAGGTTTAGCCATCACTTCAGGATTATTTCTCGCCGAAATGAGTATTGACCGAGCTGTTGCGGTGATCTATCCAATGAAAGCAGCAACAATCTGCACTCCCAAAAAGGCCATTAAAATCACTATCACAACTTGCCTGTTGGCGATGCTTCTCCACCTGCAGACGTTCTTTGTCTTGTCGACACCAAATCCACCAAACGGGGCTCTGATTCGTAACTTTCCGCAAGCAAGATGGTTTGAGACATTCTATAACATCTACCTCCTTATTCTCGCGACCATCCTTCCCTTTTCCACCATTGCTATCTGCAACATTGTTATCTTAATTGGTGTTAATAGGGCAACGGAACAGCGTAAGAAAATGAAAATGGACCACACAGATATTAAAGGAAAGATTCGGGACACCAACTTGACCGCCATGTTATTAATGACATCACTGGCCTACCTCCTTTGTTCGTGTCCAAAGAGAATTTACGAAACGACGGCCGTACAGCCTGACCCAAGTAGCCCATACTGGAACGCGAGATACTGGCTGGGATATTGGATCTGTACAAAGATATGGACAGTTAATTTTGGCATAAACTTTTACATCTATTTCCTAGGAGGCGGAAACAAATTTCGGCGTGAAGCAAAAGCAGTATTGAAAATGTGCTGCGGTTGTCTCTAATTAGAAGCCTGAAAACAGCCTAAGCTTTTTGAGATCGTTAGGATTGGTCAGTGCTGTTCGGTGGCCTTGCAGCGACGGTACACTAAAACGTCGGCGAATGTCTTTTCCGATTACAATCAAGAAGGAGAACCATGAAATCAGCACGTGCATCTCCATGGCTTGGTGTCTTCGTAGATACGAAGTGGAAATTTAAAAAGTATAGATGCGCCATATCTCTCCCGGTCTTACATGAAATGCTAAAAGACGCATTGGCAGCAGGGCCATTTGTGGTACCAACGATCTCCAGAAATACATTAGGTCCTGGAAATAAGTAGGCCTACTTCGTGTTTCGTCAGATTTGCGAAACCTCACTAATGTCAGCTTGAACGATACACCATCACCATCACGCTGTTTACAGCATAAGCTCAAACTACATTATCCTCCAGAATGTGTATCAATCTGTAACGAGACGTAACTTGGAGATTTTGGAGGCTAGATCAAATGAAAACTCCTTTAGAAGTTCTAATCGCTCACGCATACTAAATGTTCTAATCGCTCACGCATACTAAATGTGTGACCCGTCACAACAAAGCCAGGCGCATGTCGGTCGTTGGCTTGGCAGGTTGAGACCAAATGTTTGTCATTTTCACTATTGTCTGTCTGTTGTGAAATCTGAAACAGTCTATTTCTTTTCATTCTCTCCCGATGTCATCTTAGTTCGTTGAGGCTCAACCTTCTGAGCGACATGCGCCTAGTTTTGCTGTGACGGGTCACAAATATACTTTACAGAGTGTGACAGCCTGATTCTACTCAATGACTGAGCCAAAATAAATCTGCAGTTCCACTCGGAGATTCAAACATGTCAAAACGACACCAGGAATGGATTGCCGAAATTATACAAACAAAACATGTTAATGTCATGGTAGTGCATCATAATTGGTGCATGCAAACTCCCATAACTGTAGGGTGGATGGATGCACACCAATATCAATGTGCACTATTTCAAGAGACACGCGACGTCACGTACCGACATCGGTGACAACATGATTGCATAACAGATTACGATGAGATGATAATACTCGCGACTACACAGATTTTCCGGGAGTTATTATCTCATTTTTTTTGACTGTGCAAGGGTGGAGAAAAGTTAAAAGTGGAGCGTTTCCAAGAGTAGGTGAGAGAAAGATGTATTGTGTTTACCTCACGTAAGGAGCTACAGGCATGGCGGGAGGTAGTCTGCCGTGTTAAGCGTTATGCGATATATAGGGCAACCATCTGGGCAGGAGTATTACACTCGACACAGTCTGACCAGAATTCTCGAACAAAATCACTTGACCGAAAAGATTTATTTGGTACCGTTACTGAATGACAAACACAAGGATGGTCTAAGGCCGTGTTTACATACAGATATACGGTATACAGACACGCAGTCGAACAAAGGTTTTACGGTCATGAACCCTTTCTTAGGCTATTAGAGACTTTCGGCAACGTCAAATTTCCCTCCCGTATGACGTATCCCTATGGATTTTGACGTGACGTCATCAGTTTGTAGTCCGGCAGCAGATGGATTGAACCGTGCAATGTGGTCTATAGAAGATTTTTTTGTTTGATTTAAGAGAGTTCAATATGTAGTTTTAGAATTATTCGGTGTATGTACTGAACCATGGAGGTATAACCTCCATGACTGAACTAGGCCCTAGGCAGGCACTTTTCTTAACCCTATGCTTGCGTTTTATTACCAATCCGAAGCCCTGATTTGCCCTGACCCAAACATTTAACTACTCTAGGGCTAGGCCTATAGCAAGGCCTAGGCCTAGCTCATGAGCTAGGCTAGGCCTCCCAGCAGTAGGCCTAGGCATAAGCCCACCGCCTAGCAGGTAGGCCTAGGCCAATTCAATTCTTTTTCTTCTTTGTAGCCTAGGCATAGGGGGTCTGCCGAAGTACATGTAGGCCTACTTTTCCAAGTCACACAGACGATTCGGATATGACATCCTTTTAAGAAAAATGCACAGGGCTTCCAAACTGTCAGAGGATGTGCGATCATCGCATGAATTTTTTTCTGGAAACTGCAGTGCATCTAGCAGACGATAAATGTCTCTCCTTTCAAAACGAAAATTGCATTTTACTTCAGTGTCGGGGATTTCATCTAAATCAAACCCCTCGTAGCTCTGATAAATGGGCTCTTCCTAAGTTGGTTGACTGGCTAAATACGTTGTCACATCAAGATCATAGTTAAAACTGAGGAAATGATCGTTTTTTCTCTCAGGGAATAATATTTACGAGGCCAAATGGGCGCAGCCATTTTGAAATTAGCGCCACCTAATGGTGACGCCGCGCGATTCTAATACGGAGGGAGACGCTCCATCGATCGCTCTGCCGAAAGTAAATTTGATACGCGCCTAACTTATCCGTGTACGTATCATCGATACGTCATTTTCATACGGATACGTCATACGTCATGGCGTTGCCGAAAGTCTCTATGATCGCCCGCGTGTCCGTATACCGTATACCTCTATGTAAACCCGGCCTTAGACTTCCTTTACATAGAAGTATATGGTACACGAAAACGCCGGTTAACAAAGGCTTCCCAAGATTCACGTCGGTGAAGCCATTGTTACCCGGCGTTTTCGTATACCGTATAGGCTACTTCTTTGTAAAGGAAGCCTAACAGAGCTGGACCACGGCACAGGACGCCCTAGACCAGACAGTGACGCATTTTTGGTCGCCATCAGAGTGCTTCTATCATGCTGGAAATACGGCGAAACAGAAAGTAAGACACATTACATCAGCCACGACCTATATCAGAATGCAACAGGTGACAATCAGAAGAAGCCGTAGTCCAAGCATAGAACCTCTCATCAGGGAATTCAGTCACAAAACCTTGATGAGAGTGCCTGTACTTCACGACTGTTAGGAAGGGAATTTGCTATAGAGGCGTCACCTTTCGGAGAACGGCCACAACATGGGGAAAGCCCTCCTAAAAATAGTACGGTTTGGTAGGAACCAAATAGTTGTATTGTACCAACGTCTCGTTAATACTGTGGTTTCCTTTTGTAGGCCTCGACCATGTCGACGTGCATGGCTTATTGTGTCAGGGAATTCCTATTATATTCCAAATAGGGCACCAACCAATCAAATCTCGTTCCGGACCTTTTCCACTACATGCATTGACTTCTAACAGTCGTGACTTGAAGCGTACGTTCGTCTCATTCATTCCGTTCAGCCATCCCCTCGAGCAGTGTTGGAATTAGCGGACAGGGTCACAAGCTTGTGCCTTTGGAAAATTAGGGAGTTTTCGCAAAGCCCCCGAAATGCCAACGCCCAATCCATTGTTCGATGCCTAGAAGAGAGCACCGAACAAAAGGGTAGACGTTCGCGTCCGCGTTTCGGGGGATTTGCGAAAACTCTCTATTTTCATGGTATGCCGTGTAGGCCTATGAATACTTTGGCAACAGACAAATTGCAGCAGGTTTAAATGGGGATCCTATAGCTGCGATCACCGAAACCAGGTGTGAAGGCAAAGAATGTCCCTAGGAAAAACTGTCCTCGGGACAAAAGGTCCTATTGTTCCATTCTAATCTCTGGCGATTCGTTTCTTTATATCCATGCACCTTAATCCGTCATTCAACAATAGAAGTGGACACTTTTTACAGAGGGACCTGTACTGCACCTGTCGTATACATTGGACGCATTTTTGTGGGAAATTGATCAGGACCGGGAAGTCAGTTTCATTTCAATAGTTTTAACAACTAGTGACACCTATTGAGGCAGTGAGCTAGGGTCCCCATTACATGCTCATTTTGCCTGTTTCCAACCTATCACCATCAACAAAAAAGCTCCCGAGAAAGCCAATGCTTTTGAGTTGTCTTGAATGATGATAGAATGTGTGGTCCATTGAAAAAAACACCACGACGGGCCATATTAATAAAGGGTGTTTAGCCTAATCAGCGTACAAATTCTGCATTACACAGGTTAAAGGCCAAGAGTAATATTGTTCTGCCTTCTGTATGCTGCCTGATCTCTGGCATTACCCAGAAGATGATCGCACGCGTCTAACTTTCCTGCGGCTCACTGTGGGAGGACAAAAGAAAGTGTTGGACAAATTCTAGACAAGCCTGCCTGATCGATTAACTTTTTCTTTGTCCTCTTGGGCTTAGACGCAGGAAAGTTGTACGCGTGTGATTATCCTGCGGGTGAATGCCTCTGGTGAAGCACCATACAGACATCAGACAATAGTTTTCTAGGCCTTTAACCTGTGTAATGCAGAATTTGTACGCTGATAAGGCTATAAACACCCTTTATGAATACGGCCCCACGTCATTAATTAATGTTGAAATGTGCGTATTTTCATAAGCATCATGCATTGGCCCCTTTTACACTACGTGTTTTCGACCGTGCTCGACCCGGGTCGAGCACGGCGCGGCAAAAAAGGCGATAGTGTAAATGGATTGGCACGGCACAACTGGGCTCGGCACGGCGCTACTTTCATCCGGGCCGAACCCCCCCAACAGGAGGTGGGTTCGACCCGGGTCGAGCACGGTTCCGCTGGAAAACTGCACAGTCATGACAGTGTAAACACGCTACTGAGCTCGGCCCACTTGAATGACTCGCCTTTAGTGAAGTGCGCATGCTCATTTATCGGCCTTGAACTCAATACGTCATTGCCGCGAATGATCATGGGCGCAGCCATATTAAAAATGACGGAGATTTCCCACCTCCAACAGAAAGGAGAGCCGGCGATTCAGATATTGGCGCGGTTATCATGGTGCAGTGTAAATGGGGTAAAATGCTCTTTCTGAGGCGGGCCTGGCCCGGGTCGAGCACGGCACGGTTCGTCCAGGCCAAAATTCTGCGTAGTGTAAAAACGGCTATCCACTGTCCCATTACCGGGTTAGTTTGGGTACGATTTCTTATACCTCTTGATGCTGAACCAGTGGTCTGTATATTCGACGATGTTGGATTGGCATTTAACGCAACGTTGCTAACCATGCATATCAAGCAGCAATTACCGCTCATAATAGACCTTTTTTACACGGTGCGAGTTCGAGGAAACCTACCTCCACCCTCCTCGGGCGGGTTCGTTTTAGGATGGATTGATCACTTTTACACGGTGCGGGTTTGGTAACCGGCCTCGATCAAGTTCGAGGTCGCTTCTCCGAATGCTGCCACGAGACGCAAAGGACGCGAACGCCTCGCAGCGACCAGATAGCAAAGCTGCTAAAATCTCAGACAGTTGGTCCAACTCTGAATTTCGCCATATGTAAAGAAACAGCCATCCTGGCAAACTCGCTAGCCCAGTGGCACGGCGTTCCGCGTTTTCGGTTAGCTCCACTTGTACCACTGGCTTCAAACGCCCTCATCACTTCTGCTCGGAATGAGCAGAATGAATAAAAACTGATCTACAGCTAGTTTTCCCCCTAATAAAATCATAATCGTACTGTTAAGTTTAGAAGTGTACCAAAACACCAAGCACACCATGATTTTTAAACATTTGTTCATTATTTTGTGTTGCACTTTTTTGCGGCGGACTACACGTATGACTGTGCTTCGGTTCGGTCGTTCCGGCAGAAATAGTTCCTATTTTAGACGCAACCAAATCAATGGACCAATCAGCTTCGTCGAATTTGATCACATGATTTTGTGAGTGCAAACATAACCACGTGTAGCAAGGAGGCAGCCATCTTAAATGACGTCATTCCTACGCGAAAAGAAGTACGGGGTACTGACGTTTGAAGGCAGAGTCAGTAAGGTGAAACCGTCTGACCTCTGCGTTGGAGATTGCCATCCTGGGGTGGCCGCATAGAAACTCCGCTAGCGCTAGCGGAGCCCATCTGCCGATAGTGCTGTACATTTTCCCATGCATTTTAACGCCGATAGGCTGTCGAAGCACTAGCGGAGTTTCTATGCGGCTACCCCAGGTCAATAGCATGCCAGAAACACGTAGTAAGGCACTGTTAAGCGCTCAAACGTCGCATGAACATTAAGGACTGGTAAGAATGTATCGAATGTGAAATTAGTCACTTTGCAGAGCGGTTTATTGTAAATTTAGATTTAATTCCAAACTTATCAGTTAATTTGATGACGTCAAAATGACGTCGCAGATTTACCAAAACCGCATTATACCAAGGCTAGCGCACGTTGCTGTCTCGGTGGTTCAGTGGTGGAATGATCGTTGCTTCGCAATCCAGCGTCCCGGTTTCGAATCCCATCCGCTGCGCGTTTTTTTTTCTTTTTCGTCTTTTCTTGTTTTTTCCCATCAACCAATCAAATGCGTTAAATCCAAAGCTGATGCCAGGGGTTGGTGAGCGAGTGGTCCGAGGTTGTGTGAGCGAACTATACCCCTGGGGACGAGGTTGCGTTTGCACTACTGCGTCAAGGACGTCGTGTATGGCAAGCCGAATGTCCATTCCTGCCTAAACCATGGTTTACGATCCCTAAACCATGGTTTACGATCCAAGACTTGGCATTTTCGCCCTTTACAGCTTAGTTACCTAGTGTAAAAGACTTCACGAAATGTTTCATAAATACCGGGTAGTTCTTACATGTGTCTTGTGAGTTGGTCCACCAAAATTGAACTACGACGACCGTAAACTGTCACGTCGTTGCACATTGTGACCTGATGACCGTGACCTGCACCTTCGCAGTGGCCTCCTGGCGGCTGAGTCATAAGTAACACTACGCTGTTTTTTAATACAGGTATTAAATCGTATTTAATGTCTGTATATATTCGATTTTATCCATGTATTAATTCGAATTTATACCTGTATTAATTCGATTTAATGTCTGCGTATATTCGATTTTATACCTGTATTAATTCGATTTAATGCCTGCATATATTCGATTTTATCCCTGTATTAATTCAAATTAATGTCTGCATATATTCCACCAATCAGAAAAGACCTGATTGGATGATTCATGGAGGTATAAATTCCATGAATATAGGTCCCTGCCTATATTAATAATAATTATGTCCACCCCATCAGCCGGCGCTTCCGCCGTAAAATAACCAACTGCTTCCGCCAGAAAATCCACAGTACTTTATGGGCCGTTATATCCGCAAAAAGTACGTTGACAAAACAGAGATGTAGATCACAAAATCAGAGACGTGGATTTTAGAGATGTTCTTTAACAAAACAGAGACGTTTAGCTGTGATTTGGAGTCTTTCACAAAGGATACGTTGGGTGGCACTAGAGTCGTTAACAGAATTTGGATACGTGACTTCAGAGTCGTTCACATTTTTCAAACGTAGCAATAATTTTGAATGGTATGCCATACACAGACGTTGACATGATTTGGAGTCGTTCATTAATGAGACGTTGGGTGGCGCGCGTGGCAGTTAAAGGGGAATTAAAGGCCTTATATACACCCGTCCAGACAAATTTTAATGAGGTAGAATTTGATTGGATGTTGGTGCATGGTGATGTCCCATCATGCCTCAGCATGAATTACAATAAAAGGGGGCGCTGCGATCACTTTCGTGAAAATCGAATTTTACTGTACTTGAGCCCCGTGGGTTAATATTTTTTTAAACTCCTTTGCAGTGCATTAGTACTAAGATGTATCTACAGAACGTCTGGCTAAAAAACTAAAATAATAGGTATACAGATATATTAATGCTTTTACGTTTTTGGTCATAAGTTCTGAATGGGTTAACATATTGACCTAATTCTTGTACATTCGTCATTTACACATGTCCAAAAAGTCTGTCACGTGGCCTAGTTATGGTTATCTCCGCTAGGTTAGATGGCGCCACTAGTTCAGGAAGGAAGTGAAGGAAGGAAATCCAAACATTCTATTTTACTGACAAAATGAGGAAGGGGTTAATGCGTCAAAATGCACTATGTAGCATATTATATTGATGCACAGACATGTGTAAATGATGAATGTACAAGGATTAGGTCAATATGTTAACCCATTCAGAACTTAAGACCGAAAACGTAAAAGCATCAATATCTCAGCAGCGCCACCTATTATTTTAGTTTTGAGCCAGACGTTTTGTAGATACATCCTAGTGCTAATGCAGTACAAAGGAATTTTTAAAAAAAATAACAGACAGGGCTCAAGTACAGTAAAAACCGATTTTCACAAAAGCGATCGCAGCGCCCCCTTTTATTGTAATTCATGCTGAGGCATGATGGAACATCACCATTCACCAACATCCAACCAAATTCGACCTCATTAAAATTTTTCTGGACGGGGTATATAAGGCCTTTAATTCTCCTTTAACTGCCACGAGCGGCACCCAACGTCTCCTTTGTGAACGACTCCAAATCATGTCAACGTCTGTGTATGGCGTACCATTCAAAATTATCGCTTCCTTTGAATGAAATGGTCCATGGACCATGTGCTCACTGGGTTGGACATAATAGTCCAATGACAGAGGGAGGTACATATCAGTTATGAGCAATCTGGGTCAAGTCATTCCCAGAAAAGACTTTGATGATTTTTGGGTTATGCCACCTGGCGGCCATATTAGATGTCCGATCGGGCTGCAACTTCACATGTACATAAAGGTCATCTGCAGGGGACCACATAGCACATTGGAGCACTTTGGGTCAAGTCGTTCCTGAGTTACAGCACTTTGATGATTTTCGAGTTACGCCACCTGGCGGCCATATTGGATGTCCGATCGGGCCGAAACTTCACATGGACATAAA
>NMRB01002193.1:82048-96815 GCA_002633025.1 Notospermus geniculatus | reverse complement strand
TAGGTCAAATCAAAAACCCGTTATATATGTTATGTATCCTTATTAGCTACACCTATGATAAAAATTTGAAGATGATCTAGTCATTAGTTCAGGAGTTATTGTACTTTTTGTGTTTTTGGTTTCCGCCACCTGGTGGCCAAACTGAGAGTCGAATCGGACCGAAACTTGGTGTCGTGGGTCATCTGACCTAGGGGTATATATGTACCAAGTTTCAGATCAATAGCTCCAGCGGTTACGAAACGTGCCCTGCTAACGGACAACGACGGACGACGACGACGGACGACGACGACGACGGACGACGGACGCTGCACCATCGTAATAGCTCACCCCAGTGAGCTAAAAATGTGAACGTCTCTGGTGAAAGGCACGTATCCAAATTCTGTTAACCACTTCAGTGCCACTGAACATTTCCTTTGTGAATGACACCAAATGACAGCTAAACACATGTAGAACACATGTTTTCCTACATTACATGTAGGAAAACAATGGACTATCACAAATTGTCTAAAACCAGCATGAAATCAGTGAAATTATTCTCTGATTTTTGCCACACTGAAAGGGTATGGATGGTATTTATTACTGATAGACAGTTGAAGCTGAACTTAATAGATAAAAACAGCCTCTGGGGTGTTTTAAAAAAAGACAGCCACGCCACTGCGCGGCTTTCGTTGGAAATACAAACAACCATCCGCCATGTTTCTAACAGCCACCGAATATCAATGGCTACACCAAACCTATCCAGGGGGCGCTCATAAAGTTTCGGACTTTCGAAGCGTCGACATCATGGATACGGTACCGAATGTACGTACACGGGACACCTGACAGAGGTACATGTACCGGTAGATGTACATCATGCACATGTCTGCTTCACACCGCTATGTACANGAGTGTTCTGGCTGCCAGACTGTGGAATTCCCTCCCTGCTCATATGCGCGCTCTTGACAGCACTAATGTTTTTAAGAGATCTCTCAAGACAACTCTTTTTACCAATTATTTTAGTTAATGTTTTATCTTCTTCTTTACTTAAATTGTTTTAATCATTTCGACTCTTATATGTACAGTGCTTAGAAAATGTCTTAACATTCTTTAGCACTTTAATATAATAAAATTATTATTATTAATTAACCTGTTCAGTGAAATAGTCTAGGAGCTAACAAAGATTTAATGCACATCTCAAGTACAAAAACTTTTTTGGGTTTGGGGGTTAGTTTCTATCCCACTGACCACAAAAACCCAATTCTTAAGTTCCGCAAATGGTGCGTTTAGAAGATAGAGCCGTTTGAATTTTGGGTACTGACTTTATCATTGGAGCAAAATCAGAGCATTAATGTACAGGGGTTTGGAATCTGATGTACAGCTAACTTTTAAATGGGTGGCTTGGGACCCTATAAATCTATTGCCAATAGATAGAAACATGGGTCCACTGAGACAGGAAAACATATTCTTACGTATTTTATCTTATTGGAAATGATGGTTTTACATCTTTTTCAGAATTCTGGCCCGGCGGCCATTTTAAATTGATAAATTACTGTTTACTGAATTTCTCATCATATAGCAAATAAAAACAAATAAGAATATGCTAATCTGATTCTATGGACCCATGTTTCTATCTATTGGCAATACATTTATGGGGTCTCAAGCCACCCATTTAAAAGTTAGCTGTACATCAGTATCCAAGCCCCTATACAAATGCTCTGATTTTGGTCCAATGACAAAGCCAGTACCCAAAGTTCAAACGGCTGTATCTTCTAAACGCACCATTTGCGGAACTTAAGAATTGGGTTTTTGTGGTCAGTGGGATAGAAACTAACCCCCAAACCCCAAAAAGTTTGTGTACTTGAGATGTGCATTAAATCTTTGTTAGCTCCAGGTAGAAAATAGCGACCAGTCGAGTTGGACGCTCAATTCGGAAGCCCGGCTGGATGGTCGATTATGTGACATAGTCTACTACTAAAGTTACATGTATCATTGGCATTACAGGTTCTTCTTGTCGAGGTGTTTTCACATCTCCTGGAGACTTGTTATTAGCTGCCATTGATTTTGAATATTAAGTTCCACTAGTAATATTATTAAATTTCACAGCAAAAGCAACAACACATAAGTATCTGTGTATTTAATATGACAGTGGAAGAAACTTGGGGGAGGGGGATTCTATAGACTGAATTAACGTGAAAGGTGTTACAGGGTGTGTGATAGGTTCTCACCAGTCGCTTCCTGTTTTTGACACATTTTAACTTGTTTTTGTTCCTGTTTTTGACACATTTTAACTTGTTTATGGTAGCCGCAGTTACTTCGATTTTGTTTTTGGCTACATATTATTGTGTGAGTTCTTTTAGTAAGTTTTAAGTATTGTGTTTTTTTAGTGTGTTTGAGAAGACTGATAGGTTTTCACCAGTTAGTCTTGCTTAATAGTTTCATCTGTTTCTATTTCGTTAGTGTTTGAAGAACCCTTTACACCCGATTACGAAGACATCCCTGACCATGCTGATGTCGCCAGGCACCGCGACAAGCCAAAACGTAGGAATCGGAGGAAAATTTGTCCCGTCTGTATGAAAAGCTTGTCCGACCACCTCGACAGCCATCTTCTTAAGTGCCATGCTCCGTGGTTCCTTGGCCTGACGACAGCGTGCTTTCCGTGTCGGCGACAGGAGGGAGCTCTCAATATCTGTAAACTCTTGCATACAAGTTGCCCCATCATGTCATCTACTGACTTTTTCATCTGGCAGGAAACCATGCGAGGAACGGTATCGTTTTTTGTCACTGCGTTTGGATTATCTTCTGAGACAGAACTTGTGGATTTCGCCACCAAACATAAATTGTACCCACAAGTCGTTCCTGAGGGCTTTTCATTCACTCAAGAGCTTTTCCTATCTATGTGTAGATCTGATATGTCGGTCCCTCTTTCGATCTCTCCTCCATCGTGCGGTGTGTCACTGTTTTATTGGAGGACCCTGTCTGGTATGTTGGCCATGCTAAGTGAACAGAAGAGAGAAGAATTTCGTCATTTGGATTTGGTGGCTTCTTCGTCACAATCGTCGCCCCCACTTCAATTCATTGACACACATTTTCACCTTGACCAATTGTATCGACGGGGTTTGGCCTCATGTCTCAGTGAATCAAGTACTTTTACTTTAGAATCTGGCATTGCCAATTACGTTTTTGAAGAGGGATGGAGCGACCTCATTCGTCAGATGAAACGTCATCCCCATCTTTACTTCTCTGTTGGGGTACATCCCCGGTTCGCGTCTGCTAGTTCACAGTCTTTCATGCCATTCATTTCCCATCCCCGCTGTGTAGCAATTGGAGAAATTGGAGTGGATTTGACTGGTACTTGTGAATGTGGCTCGTTAACCCCATGCTCAACTTTGGACTGCCTCAAGGATCGACAAGTCGCATATCTTGAGAAAGTTCTTCCTATAGCAGCAACCTGTAAGAAGGCGATCATCCTTCATTGTCGGGATCAAGGCAACGGATCAGCATCACGAGTCGTTCTCGAGGTTCTTCGTAACTTAAATCTTACCCAATTACCTATTCATGTCCATTGTTTTTCGGGGTCTGCTTCATGTGCAAAGGAATGGTTGGACCTTGGTCCTAATATATTTCTTGGACTTGGTCCACTTCTGGTCAATAAGCCCTATTTACAATTAGTTTGTGCAGATATTCCGCTGGATCGCTTCGTTTTAGAATCAGATGCGCCATATTTACCCAAGAACAGTACACCACATCATGCATTTTCCAGCTTGTTGCAGTGTGTCTCGAAGATCTTCCAACTTCCAGCTACAGTGGCATTGTTTTTGAATTCACGAAATGCAGCGAAACTGTACGGTATTTCATGTTAATATGGCATTGTCATTTTTCTTGATAACCAGTGGTTCGGAATAGGTTTTTACCAGTCTTCACTGGCATTGTAGAATATCAAGTCAAGACTACTTTCGTTTTGTAACCTGCTAATTGCGGGAATATATATTTTGAGATCTGTTTGTTCTTAACATTTTTTTCCCACTGTAAAGTCTCATTTCTTACGTGGTTAAGGCATTTACTCCTTCGATTTGAGGCAGGGGGAGAGATGAGGGGAAACAGAAAATTAACCGTGTACGTTCCGTATATTTTTGCTAATGTACTCATTCGTTGTCATTTGCAATCAAATTTGTTTTATTGTTTTTTGTTTGGGGCATTACTCCTTACGGCTTAGAATAGGTTTTCACCAGTTCGGCTTCAGGAGTCAACGTGATGCCTCTTTCTTATTCTCACTTTATTGATCTGTTATTTTCATTTTAATCTTTTGGTACTTTGTGTGCCAGCATCTTTCCGCGAGAGCACGCTGCTTTTCGGGTGAGGGAGGAATGTTGGAGACACCCTTTAGGTGTCTGTAGAATTTGTAGAATTGGACCTCCCTATTTGAAAGGCAGCTGTAATAGAAATTGATCCCCACTCAGGTATGTCATTGTGCTGTAAATACTACCCTCTTAACCTGGGATTATAAGCATGAGATGACATAGGGAATTAAGCTGGTTGAATGAGCAAGGTGTGGTTCTGGGCAGAAGAACATAGAACACAGCCGAGACAACACGCACACAGAGACACAGCCCTGCTAGAGGATCCAGCCCCTACAAGTACCTACCAGAGAGCCAACTTCGAGACAGCTCGGTATCCGACAATAATTTTGAATAGACAGATCCATTCATGTAAATTTTGAGTAAACATGGAGTATGTTCCAATAGCAATTTGCGAGTCCAGGAAACATATCTTTTTTCAAGGAAAAAGTCTAGTACAGCTATCAAGTTAAAGCATATACTCCAACTGATGTACTCGACATTTTCAGTTATTTTCAGTTATTCGACAAAACACAAAAATGAACGCCGGTGACTCGGCAAAATGTAGGGCGAGTGCCCGACTAGATCTGAGGAGTGGGGGTCCGTGCGTAAACGTTATACTGCATCAAAGGAAACATGGATACCGGTATATTTTATAGGTGAAAATACATTTACTACGTCAAATCTCTCATGTTTCAGACGTATCATGCGGACGTTCCTGCTTTGGTCAAAAGTGACATGGGGTGGTCCCGTGGGTCTTCTGTCATCGTCAATCACGCCATGCATTTCCAGCCGTAGCTGACTGATGGCGTCTTTGTTTTCTTTCAAACTCGATGTACAAATCATGTGCACTTCAAAGCCAGAATACCCCCAGTATTTAGCATGTTTTGCTTTCCTAGTGTACAAAAAACTTAAACCGAACAGTCCCAACGCTTCATTTCTGAGGATAAAGTATCTGGAAGTCTTTGTCCAGCACTTTGTAATAGGAACCTCTTGTTGCCTTATTGTAGGACGCGTTTGTAAGTTTCGAACAACAAGAAGAACCTGCAAGCGATATTTGACCTCGTTTATAAAGATGAGAACGGGATATTTCGCCACACGGAACAAACACAGCCACGGGCGATCAGGGTTATCCCGTAGAATTTTAATCGGCAGTTGAAATTGAAAAGTTGAATTGTGGAAGAAAGCACACACCATTTTCCCATTCTCAAGTTTCCGGTGTAGGTCGTAGAAGGACAATGACATAGCTGATCGCGCGGACACGAAACAATAAAAAACAAATCTCAACATATCCACGGTGTGAATGAGGCTGACATGTCCACTAACATCAACTTCATTGCATTTTTCTTTCGGCGGAGGAGGGAAATTTACAGTCAATTTCCCACGTGATAACTGGTACACCCGTATTTCCTTCATAATGACAAATTTTCTTCTGGTCTTCCAGGCAATAATATTCAGGTGATAGTCAAGAAAGCTGTTGGAATAGACCACGGTACCTTTAGATAAACGGGTATAGTAGGTGAAATTATAAAACACCCGATAAACGTTTTTTTGACGCGGAGTGTACACCATAATCCTCGTCCAAGGCACTGGCTGCTCTGCGTAAAGTACCGTTACAAATGGCTGGATAATGTTAAATGAAAGATAGAGGGATTTTTCTGTTGATTTGATTGGTGGAATAAACGACATTCGATGATGTAATCTGTAGTTATAAACTGTGTCTACCTATGAACATGATGAAAAGGAGGTCAAAAACGTCGGAGTGTAACATTTTCATTCGGGAGCCCAACCCAACACTCCTTCTGAAATGTAGCAAAGGTGTTACCATTAAAGCGAATTGGTCGTGTCAGTCAAAGTATCTGTGAATACATGATCGAGCTTTGATTAGTGCATGCATAGAATAACAAGATGACATTGTAAATGTCGTATGGTTCCCGCCCGATGTACAGGTACACTCATGGAAAAAAGTAAATGGACAGCAGTTTTTCTTGAATATCTCCAAACCGTTGCGATGTAGGAGACTGAGCCTAACATACGTGATAGCAAATTTTCCTGGCTATCTGGTGATATCAAAGTCGAGAAAATCCGGTGAAATCCACCTTTGATAGAAGGAATTTTGTGAAGTCATGTTTTTGGCTACTTTTTTATTTGCAGGTTTTCACTGAAAATTTTTATAGGAGTGTGTTCCTCTCATCGAGAGCTTTCGTATCATATCTTGAAATTTTAATTATTTTAATTAGAAAGGTTGTTTTTAACCACTTTTATCAAAATTATTCGACACATGCCAGACACACCTTTGACACAATCCCTTGCTGTCATTGTCCTGTTGAGTAGATCAGAATAAATGGGGTTTCAATAGCTTTTGTGTGTTGACGTGTGCGTGTGGTTATAGGCCTGCACTCAGTTGATAGAAAATTCACCACACAATTCAAATAATGTGAAATTGAATTTAGATCAATAAACTTTACAGTTGGTCACCCACCAGTCATGCCAGTACCCAATGGAGTATCACAAGTGGACCGTATTAGAAATTGACCCTATTTAGGAAATTGACCGTCTGACCACTAACTTCATTGTGAAGTAGAAATGACAACACAGCTCATAATAGGCTGGAGAGGGCCTTTTCAAAGGTGTGTCTGGCATGTGCAAAATAATTTCGATAAAAGTGGTTAAAAACCACCTTTCTAATTAAAATAATTGGAAATTGAAGATGTGACACGAAAGCTCTCGATGAGAGGAACACACTCCTATAAAAATTTTCAGTGAAAACCTGCAAATAAAAAAGTAGCCAAAAACATGACTTTACAAAATTCCTTCTCTCAATGGTGGATTTCACCGGATTTTCCGAACTTTGATATCATCAGATAGCCAGGAAAATTTGCTATCACGTATGTTAGGCTCAGTCTCCTACAACGCAATGGTTTGGAGATATTCAAGAAAAACTGCTGTCCATTTACTTTTTTCCATGAGTGTACTTATACATGAACGGTACTTTGATAGAGATGAAGATACATTGATAGAGATCAGGATACATTGATAGAGATCGGATACATTGATAGAGATCAGGATCCATTGACAGATATCAGCATACATTGATTGATGAACTACGACGATGAATCCCACAGAACTTGATCTCGTGCCAATGGATCATATGAATAAAGACTAGCAAATGCTTTTACTTCAGATTTGTACAGCATTGCCTAATGCATATGTACTGCAAAATTCAAGTAAAAGCATTTGCTAGTCTATTCATATGACCCAATAACTCATCTCATGGTTGACGTTGACCTTGATATCTGATCATCAAGGTCATTCCATAATCGAAATGGGCAGCCTCAATAACCTTAGTGTGGGTGATATCATGTCTCTATCTCTATCACGGGCACAGATATTTCAAATTCTCAAGTTTGACCTTGACCGTGACCTTTGGTCGTCAAGGTCATTGCATAATCGAAATGGGAATCCTCAATAAACTAAGTTTGGGTGATATCAGTCCTGTACCTGTGCCACAGGAAGAAATACTTCAAATTATCAAGTTTGACCTTGACCTTCACCTCTGATCATCAAGGTCATTGCATAATTGAAATAGGCAGCCCCAATAACCTAAATATGGGTGATGTTATGTCTTTATCTCTATCACGGGCATAGATAATTCAAATTCCAAGTTTGACCTTGACCTTGACTTTTGATCGTCAAGGTCATTGCATAATCGAAATGGGCATCCTCAGTAACCTAAGTATTGGTGATATCATGCCTCTATCTCTAACACAGCCAGAGATATTTCAAACTATCAAGTTTCATATATATAAATCTCATGATATTTCAATCACCTGGACACGTGAGGCTGAGAATTTTAACTTAGTCCAGTCCTTGGATAAGCAGGTCATAAGACTTGTTTCATGTTGCTCAGTTGACAATATGGCAGAACTGTTTGACCTTGACCTCTGACCTTCAAGGTCGTTGCGCAATCTGAAAGCTCATCCTTGATAACCTAGGTATAGGTGAAGGTTTTAGGCTTCTACCATCACGAGATTCTGACTTACATCATGTTATCAAATTTGAATATCAAATCTCACCATGATATCGGCAAATATCATGCGACCGAGCAGGTGCAAACTGAAAATTTCAGTTGCAATAACATCCGTGGATGAGCTATGATGTTGTGATACCAGTTTAAACTTGCTTACTGGCAGATTTCATGATATGTCAAAATATCAAATTTGATATATCAATATCATTATGATGCTGACACTGGACAATAAATTCGTTGATGCCAGTATCTTGCCAAGGGTCATAAACATAGGGAAGGAACTTGTTACTGATGCTCTAGCTGGCCTTGGAGACAAGTTATTCAAGAAACTACAGGCCTGGCGGCCTTGAAGCTACGCTGGAGATGCTGCACACCAATTCAGTTGGGCTGTCCTCCGTTCCTTCATGTCCTTGCTCTACAGATCCAGTTAAACCTGTGGTGCTTGCATTTGCAACCATGGCTTTATAGTGATAAAGTACAGATGGAATGGACGGCCTACCTAGGCCTACTGGGCAGAAGGTGACTGACAAAAACATACATTGGCAATGCATGCATTGACTGGTACCAGTACCCATAATCTTTGCAACTCAGGAAAGTCAGTGTTTTATCTTGGACTAGAAAGTTTGGAGTGGATAAAAGTGTTGTGGGAATAGCCTAGCTGTACGAGACAGGCTAATATAATGTTTTGGTTCACGTAGTGACCATTATTTTCATACCGGTTTTGCTCGATTCACTCTTCGATAGCGCGGTTATTCACATTATCATAACCAGGGCTTCGCACTCACGCAGGAAACGTTCACTGTGAGGCTGAAGATTGGAAGCCAATAAAACCGGATAACCTTCGATAAAGATGAACTTTTAGTGAATAACCTTAATAAGTTAAAAGTAGATATCCATTTGCTGCTTCGGATTTCTTCTGGGGCCATAATATTCCTTAGTTGACCTAAAAATTGCGTTTAATGCCCAGTGCATTCGCGATATCCAATACATGGCAGAATAACACAGGCAGGACGAGTCTATTATTGGAAGGCGTAGGGGTTTCAGGATTGTTAGATATAAGTCAACATCGCAAACGTAAAATGCGTAAAATGATACATTTTGTGGGACAAAGGTTACAATAAACTAGCCGATTTTTGAGATAAGGTATGAATTATTAATGTAGATAACTCTTATGAAACGCCTAATAATTAGAAATCAACNGTTTGGCCTTTTCACCAACTGATCTATACTGTTTGCTCCAACTCCGAGAATTAGGTCGGACGGTGTGACCCATGCGTTCTTAGGTTTCAGTTTCACTGTGTTTGTCATTTGTATGTCAATGTCAATGTCACCTGCATATCTTTCTTTGAAACAGAGAAATCGTAACCCCAATTTTTTAGCATTCTTACTGTCCCAAATCTGTTCAGATGTACTCCATCCTGATCGTATACTGCATTATCCACCTCCCCATTTCTCAGGAAGAAAGAAGGATCATTGTCTATGAAAGTCACGTCATTCCTCTTACACGTCTCCCTGATATCTGTGTTTACTTTCATGGCTTTTCCATTGAATTTATCGTCCTGTCTTGGTAGAATACTGGAGACTACCACTTCACATTTTCCCACCTCTTTCCCATCAATTGCACACTTTGTCTGTGCCAAGTTGATCAGCTCTAATATCTGGCTCGCTATCACACCAGATTCTTTTTTATCCACGTCATTCGAACCAGCTTGGATGACAATCCTATTCACAGAGTCCCACCACGTGGCATTGTCCTTCGCAGAATCTTCCACAGCTTGACAAATGTATTCCAAACTTCCTCCCCGAACACAAATCACTTTAGCATCAGGAAGATGAGTATTGACATTCTTAACTATACTTGAACCTATTATCACCACACTACCATCAGAAAATTGGGAAAATGGAGCACCGTCCATAGCAGTGCTGACACTCGCCTCCATATTCGTCATTTCTGCAAAAGATTCATGGTCAGCAGCTAACAGGTACAAAATGCTTCCATGGCACCCTTAGGATGGCGAGCTAGTTCTCTTTGCCACCCCCTACTATTTACCCTTTTGGACATTCACAGGCTAGGTCCTGGGTAAATAGCGGAGCCACTCCATGGAAACAAACTGTATTTGTCAAGGAACCATTATTTGACATCCACAATAGCAATATTCCTTATTCCACTATTGAAGTCGGGTTCTAAACCACAGTCAGGATAATGGTTGCTGCCCCAGGACACATTTCAGTCCATATTAATTTTCAGTAATAAGGGGTTAAAAAGCAAAAAGTGTAGCTATCCAGCTCATGTAGGATCAGGAAGGGGTTAAACAAGATACATTTCCACAATAGCTAATGCCTATCCTTTGTAAACACCAGAAAACTGATGCCAGTATTCGTTCTACATCACACTGATACTGTTATTTCAATGAGAGTTTGAATTTCCCGCCTTTTTGGTAACTCTCCTTTAAGCGGGTGATCCACTGTTGCGATTTTGGCTTGAGACGGGGTTGCGTTCCCTTGCGATTACCTTATAAGGACTTCCGAATGCCATATAAGGTAACCGCAAGGGAACGCAACCCCGTNCCCGCCTTTTTGGTAACTCTCCTTTAGAAGGAGTCTAGACATACGGCAAACTTTTCACTGCCCGACTGGACTGACGAACTTCAAAATACCAGATATCAGATCACAGACAAAATATGGGTCAACAAACTACTTAATTTGACAGGGCTGTTATATTTTCTAGACAATGAACATCATTTCAATGCATAAACGCCATCCACATCTCAGTAAAATCGACGGATTCGAAGAAGGTCATGAAGTCCCGTGACATATTGTATTCAATTCAACGCCATAAAGCCGAGACAGCCGAACGTTTTGATTCTTTACAGACAAACTGACCAAATACTTGCGTAACAAACCATGATGACCTCTTTCCTAGAACCTCTTCCCACTAAGTTGGTACAGAATTCCCCATAATTTTGCTTCTAAATGATGTTTTGGGGGATTTTCTTGCAAAACCTCGAGTGTCAACAAAACAACCTCGACACGTGATTCTAATTGCGTCGCAGGGGAGATACAAGCTCTGCATACATTATGGCACCTGGAGTTGAGGTCTCATCGTTGAACACCGATAAAAATCACAGTTGTCACCACTGAAAAAATCTATCTCCTCCTCATACGCGACTCATATCGCTAAATACAGCACGCAAACGTTCCTAATTACGATGCAGGCCTACTACAAGTAATAGAAGCATGGCAAGTGTCATGAATGTAGCCAAGGTGGCTTGATGACTCGGTGGCTGACATCTCGAGAGTGACGTCATCAGGCGGTAAAATTAAACGGGACCATTTCGTTTTTTGCTTATAACGCCACCTGTTGGGCGAAAAAAATAACAGTTATGATAGAAAATTAAATCTTTGTTGATGGAAGTTCTGGCTGAAACAACAGTGCACGCAACAAAATCTTGACTGACAAATAAGGGCGTAGCTTCGCGACGACCCAATAAAAATTTGGAGACGATCCAGTCATTAGTTCAGGAGTTATTGCACTTTTGTGTTTTTGGTTTGCGCCACCTGGAGGCCAAGCCAAGAATCGAATCGGACCGAAACTTGGTGTCATAGGTCATCTGACCTAGGGGTATATATGTACCAAGTTTCAGATCAATAGCTCCTGCGGCTACGAAACGTGCCCTGCTAACAGACAACGACGACGATGACAACAACAGACGACTGACGCATCACGACGACAAAAGCTCACAGGTGAGCTAAAAAACTGGCTGAAACTTGCCTACAAATGAACACCTGCCTGCCCACCCTTCACAAGTAATGTAGCCTAATTAGGACGAAGTAGGGCCAGCAACCGACTCACTCAGTGACAGCCCACCATCAGCTGATTGCGTTTGTGTACAATGTACTGAGACAGCCTCTATACATTGTATTACGTTATAGCACACGACTTCCTTACAGCCGTTGTGTTTATAAAATCTCCATTTCATGCAAAGTTTCCATAAGTAGAGCACCTGTTTTTATAACCAAGGACATCTAGGAATAGATTTATGTTATGAAGCCTCTACGAACCGATTTTGCTGCTTAGTTTGACAAATTTTTTGGCATCTTTTCAATGCAGACGCCATGGCCATGATGGCAATCTCGTTCCTACATCACACAATGTCACATGCTCTCAGTGCATTCTACGTGCATTGTATGAACCTCAATTCATACTGAAGTGAGACTGCTTCTGCGTAGCATTATCTCAGTTGAAGCGAGGAGGCTTCGTAGATCGTGGAGACCAGCAAAAAATTACAATAAACAAACAGCAACAGGAAAAGCTATTTAGACATACTCACACTTAGGAACCGAAATAGGCCGAAATATAATGCTCCAAGTATGGATGATGACCTATTGTACCAAAAACTATATCTGCACTGTATGAATACGGGCACAAAATTTCCATGGAAAAAACAGCCTCGGCTGCAAATTGCCTATGATATGCCTATGTACAGCACACTCAGTGCATGGCCAAAACAAGGTGGGGAGGATCGAATCTGCAAACTGAAACAAGCAGCCGATGACTCTAATTGTTCATAAAAAACAACAACCCTGAAGTTTGGCTGACAAAAATGGTAAAGCATACAGAGAATGGTAAAAAAGGCTTGCATTGCAACACAAATTCTGCGCCAGGACTGCTGCAGATCGGAAATATTAGGTATTTTGCACGCTCTACTTTCATGCCAGCTCCCAAACAGCCCCGGGTATTCTATAAGCTACGCTGTTCCAGCGTAGCTAAAAATACCAAGTTTCGGCCCGATTGGACATCCAATATGGCCGCCAGGTGGCGTAACCTGAAAATCAAGTAAGTGCTAATTACTCAGGAACGGCTTGACGCAGAGTGCTCAAATTTGATATTTACCTCCATCTAGATGACCTTTACATGCATGTCAAATTTATTTCGGCCTGATTTGACCCAAAAATCATCAGTCTTTTCTGGGAATGACTTGACCCAGATTGCTCATAACTGATATGTACCTCCCTCTGTCATTTGACTATTATGTCCAACCCAGTGAGCACATGGTCCATGGACCATTTCATTTATGCAAGTTGCCATAGGTCCACCCCCACCCCGCCATGCCCGCCTAGCAATAGCAGCATCAGGGCTTGAAATAAGCTGTGGCCATTTTCCAAAACACCCTTACTGGCCCTCTAAAATGATTCTTGTCCAAGGTCATGGATGGCCAACTTCAGCTGACCCAGTTCATTATTACGTCAATCAAATGAAGGCACACAATAGGCCTAGGGTCAGCCAGCCATGGCCCTGGACACTTTAGAGGGCCAGTAAGGGTGTTTTAGTAAATGGCCACAGCTTATTTCAAGCCCTGCAGCATGGATGCTGCCGAGGGCCTGGACCTTGGCCTACCTAGTTTTTTATGGCGCCAGGCCAATGCCTGTTCATGCTATCATGTATGTAGTAGCCAATGCCGTTGTGAAAGGAAAGAATGTGCGAGGAAAAACAGTCCTGGGAACAAATAATACTATTGTTACAATCTAATCTCTGGTGATTGGTTTCTATAGCCATGCACCTTAGTCCGTCATTGGACAATAGAAGTGGACACTTTTTACTGGTGGACACTTTTTTCTGCTACACCGTCGTATGCCTATTTGCCTAATTCCTGTCGATGGACCTACTATGCTGATTGGTTTTGTGTAGACCTATTGGGTTGTATTCATAAAGCGGTTCTATCATTAGAACTGTCTTAGGCTGGTTCCAACTATCCCCGTATGAAAAACTACAGTTGGAACGAGCCGCTTATGATTGCTTTCCCCTACAGAGCTCTAAAGTACTAATTACAGAGAGTGGTGAAACAATAGGTTGATATTATTATGTCATGATCAATGATATGGACCACATTGTCAACCATGAAATTCTCAACAACATACATGTAGCTGTAATACTTTCCGAGATTTCCCCAAAGTTGAAAACCTGAGTGCCCAGCACCTTTGGATAGTTTCAATATTCTGGCTGGTTTCAATTTAGGTCGTTTCAATGTGGGTAGTTCCAAGGTTTTGAGGTTACCCCACACTGTACATGGTAACGGATAGAACAGCATTCAAAAATACACTTTCAAAATTATCATAAGGCACACGGTCATCGGGTTTCCCCACCTGGAAACAAGAGCAACGCAGAGCGTGGCATATGCCCCCGACTGGTATGTTGTTTGTGGGCGAAGCAATCTGAAATTAATTGATGGAAACTCGATTTCAAGATGGCCACCATAGCCGCCATCTTGGATGGGCGCCAGAGCTGGTCATCGAAAGGAACCTTCCCCTCATAGATGCAAACTGTCACAAAAAAATTCAGGGTGATTGTGCAAAGCGTTCTCAAGTTAATCAACGGAAGCCAATTTCAAGATGGCCACCATAGCCGCCATCTTGGATGGGCGGC
>NMRB01002193.1:51324-69931 GCA_002633025.1 Notospermus geniculatus | reverse complement strand
CAGAGCGGTGGATTACACATCAAAAGATCGACGGTTCGAATCCCGTCTAAATGACAACTTTTTTTTCTTTGAGTAGTGTAAGAGGTATCCGGAGATGTTGACAGCTCTGTTGCCTGAAGACAAATAAGGTGGCGCCCTCCTGGCCTCGTGGGGTCTATCATGTTCTGAGCCTTCGTTTGAGGCGTTTGCAGGGCGTTTGTAATTCTCTTGCTCGTCGCATGGGGGCTTTTCGTTCGTTCACGTCAGCTTTAACGTTAGGTGTGGACCCACAGTGGAATGGATCACTTGACAAGTGACCATGGTCACTTCTACAGTGGAACGGGTCACTTCACAAGTGACTTGCAACACTTCGTTGGTGAACACCTAAGATAGTGTTGAATCAACACCATAAGAGCAGTCACTCACAGCCCTCTTGGAAAGTGTTGATTTTAACTCCTCAGGTGTTGATTTCACCACTTCAGTTTTTAGCGTGTAGGTTTTCATACCCTAGGAATCGAATGGACTGGTTACTTTTGATCTGAGATGATGGGGTCATGGTGATATCAATATCACAAATTTGATACTTTGAGATAAC
Source organism: Notospermus geniculatus (assembly GCA_002633025.1). Lineage (NCBI taxonomy): Eukaryota > Metazoa > Nemertea > Pilidiophora > Heteronemertea > Lineidae > Notospermus > Notospermus geniculatus. The sequence continues at coordinate 69,357 of NMRB01002193.1, read as the reverse complement.
ATGCCATATTGTCAACTGAGCAACATGAAACAAGTCTCAGTTCATGCCTGCTTATCCAAGGACTGGACTGTGTTAAAATTCTCAGCCTCACCTGTCCGGGTGATTGAAATATCATGAGATTTTGATATATCAAACTTGATAATTTGAAATATCTCTGCCTGTGGTAGATGTAGAGGCATGATATCACCCATACTTAGGTTATCGATGATGCCCATTTCAATTATGCAACGACCTTGATGATCAGAGGTCAAGGTCAAACTTGATAATTTGAAATATCTCTGCCTGTGGTAGATGTAGAGGCATGATATCACCCATACTTAGGTTAACGATGATGCCCATTTCAATTATGCAACGACCTTGATGATCAGAGGTCAAGGTCAAGGTCAAACTTGATAATTTGAAATATCTCTGCCTGTGGTAGAGGTAGAGGCAGAGGCAGAGGCATGATATTTGGCATAGGTTAATTCCTTTTTTCTGTACCTTTTTACCTACATGTAGTACCTTTATTACCTTGTACCTTCTTTTACCCAGTACCTTTTTACCTGAACTTTTTTACCTAGTACCTTTATTACCTAGTACCTTTTTACCGGTACCTTTTCTACGGTACCTTTTTATCTGATGTCTATCAAGGTGCCTTGATCTCTGTCAATGTATCATTCATGTACCGGTAGAAGCACCTGTACATCGGGAACCATTCGACATTTACAATGTCATCTTGTTATCATATCGATCTCACGTGGCTGTCATTAAATTGTGAACAAAATATTGCCTTCTTTGAGCCAAAAGTTTGAAAAATTAGACCTTGGCCTATGAAAAATAATTGATCATCAGAGGCCAACATTAATCATTAGTACTGTGAAGGGAGAATATCCAAAAAATGCACAAAGAACGACACGCGAAATGATATAATACGAGAAGTCGTCTCCAAAATTTCGCAAAGGGGCTGTAACGTATTCGGGTGATTGTACAGATCAGGGATTGTGAAGCAACCGTAAGAGCTATCTTTTTGAAACTTGGGTGACATCATAAAGGAATCAACCATAAAGGTTCAACTGACAAATTTAGCATTTTATAAATGTGGACAATATCCCTTTAAAACCCAACAGATTTGCATTCTGACGTTTCAATGTGATAGGCAAGACCCTTCTGCACATTCACTGCAAATTTTGTTGAATTCCGACTAGTTGATCTTATGATACAAAAGGTCTGAATTAATGAGAACCCCACGAACGATGTGTGTTCAGGGTCATCGGTGTACATTTGAATAGGCTGACGTACATTTGTACATGGAACACTAATTGTGCTGAAAATAGCTCAGTTATCGTCAGAAATGGAATTCAAAGCATCATGTTGGCAGGTTCATGTACCTCTTCACCAACAAAAAAAGTTGAAGCTCGTGCCTATTACGTAAAGCCAAAATTCAGGCAGTGAGAGACATCTGGTGGCAACACAGGAAGTGTATCCCTCAGTAAGCTCATCGTTCGCAGTTAAACCTTTATGGTTAATTCCTTTATGGTGACATATACCTTGCCCCAAAACAACATCAATGATACCAAACTTTGATGCCCGGTCATAATAGCCCTTTTTACACGGTGCTGGTTCGAGGAAACCTACCTCCACCCTCCTCGGGCGGGTTCGGTTCAGGATGGATTGATTACTTTTACACGGTGCGGGGTACCGAACCCGCCTCAATCTAGTTCGAGGTCGGTTCGTTCACATGCGTGCCAACAGATGGTGTGTATCAACATTTACAGTTATCGCAAGTAAGAAATATCCCAAAAATAATCACTTAAAATCGATAAACTATGCTTCTAACAACATGAGCAGTGCTTGAGAAATCTCGTGCGCGATTTCTTCACAGGTAACTTTACAGCAATGCGCCAGTGATGCCATTCATATGTAGCGTGTTCAATCCCGCACGAGGCCGGTGGAGGTCGGTTCGCTTTTACACGAGAGAATAACCAGCCTGAACCTACCTCCACCTTCCCGAGACTCACGTGTATGGCAGGCGAGGTGGGACATTATTCATATTATATGACCATCATAAATTCATTTTATGACCATCATTAAATGAAATGACCATCATAAAATCGACCAATCACAGACGCGGAATTAGTGCTATCACATATTCATTTTATGACCGTCATTAAATCGATTTAATGACCATCATAAAATCGACCAATCACAGACGCGGAATTAGTGCTATCACATATTCATTTTATGACCATCATTAAATCGATTTAATGACCATCATAAAATCAGCCAATCACAGACAAGGAATTAGTGCTAGCACATTATCCTATTTAATGACCACGATTTTATGATGGTCATTAAATCGATTTAATGACGGTCATAAAATGAATATGTGATAGCACTAATTCCGCGTCTGTGATTGGTCGATTTTATGATGGTCATTAAATCGATTTAATGACGGTCATAAAATGAATATGTGATAGCACTAATTCCGCGTCTGTGATTGGTCGATTTTATGATGGTCATTAAATCGATTTAATGATGGTCATAAAATGAATATGTGATAGCACTAATTCCGCGTCTGTGATTGGTCGATTTTATGATGGTCATTAAATCGATTTAATGATGGTCATAAAATGAATTTATGATGGTCATATAATATGAATAATGTCCCACCTCGCCTGCCATACACGCGGCGAACTGAACTGGCCCGAGGAAGGTGGAGGTCAGTTGTTTCGCTTTTACACGGGGAAAAATAACCGAACCCTCCTCGATCTAGTCTCGATCCGGAACGCACCGGCACCGTGTAAAAAGGGCTTATGTAACACCTCATTATGTAACACCCAACCAAATGCTATCTATCAGGTTTTCAAGGATTTTCTTCAAGAAAATGAGTTCAATCGAGGTTGAAACCTCATGCTATGTTGCAGTGCATGTTGAGTGTGACAGGGGGAGGCTGACTTCTTAGCAGTTGCCATGGCAACCAACCATTTTCTGTTCTTTGACACCCATTTCATTTCATGATTGAAACCAACATCAAAACCATGCTTTTCAAGTAATGTCCAGCAGATTCATTTGTATCAACGACATGATCTAATTATGTAACACCTAGCAACCACCATAGCAACCAAGAAAGGTCTTTCGCTCTATGGGGTCAGTTTGGAACTTCACAGTTTGCTGAAGTACAGCTTGCAAAGCTTCTTTACTGGATACTCAGCACAAGATGCTGATTTTACTGGATACTCAGCACAAGATATTGTTTTTGGTCATGGTGTCTGTGTGTATGTCTGTCTGTCTGTCTGTCTGTCTGTCACGCCTTCATATCTTATCTCCTTCAACAGCTACAGTCCTGGTAACACATCCTACCCCTAGGTTTGTCAACCTGGGCAATCCAATGAGCTAATCATTTTCAACATCAGATGCCTCCATCATGATGTAATCAACATATCAGACATGATATTTTGTCCGTTACGCTTTTATCTGATGTCATAACTCGGCTCCTTTAGCACCTAGAGCAACAGAAACAAGTTCTACCCTTAGGTTTTCATAGCCTAGGAATCGAATGGACTGATTACTTTTGATCTGAGATGTAGGGGTCATGGTGATATCGATATCACAAATTTGATATTTTGAGATAACTTGCCATATTGTCAACTGAGCAACATGAAGCAAGCCTTAGTTCATGCCTGCTTATCCAAGGACTGGACTGTGTTAAAGCGAATCGAAAGCGAAAAAATTTGATTTAGAAATAGAATTTGAAAGGGGACGAATTTTCAGCAAAAAATGTAAACAAACTTCTCCATACAAAGAAATTTTCGTGCATTTTGATTGGCTGAATTTTGTGTTTACAAACACCAGCCAAATGTAAACAAAATCCGCTATCAATTCGCTTTAAAATTCTCAGTCTCACGTGTGTGGGTGATTGAAATATCATGAGATTTTGATATATCAAACTTGATAATTTGAAGTATCTCTGCCTGTGGTAGAGATAGAGGCATGATATCACCCATACTTTGGTTATTGATGATGCCCATTTCGATTATGCAACGACCTTGATGATCAGAGGTCAAGGTCAAGGTCAAACTTGATAATTTGAAATATCTCTGCCTGTGATAGAGATAGAGACATGATATCACCTATACTTAGGTTATTGATGATGCCGATTTCGATTATGCAACGACTTTGATGATCAGAGGTCAAGGTCAAACTTGATAATCTCAAATATCTATGCCTGTGGTAGAGCTAGATGCATGATATCAGACATACTTAGGTTACTGAGAATGTTCATTTCGATTATACATGTACAATGACCTTGATGATCAGATATCCAGGTCAAGGTCAAGGTCAACCATGGGATGAGTTATTGGCATGAGATCAAGTTCATGTCATATATCATATCATATGTCATGTCATGTCATCATATCATATATCATATCGTATCATCATATCATATCATATCATATCATCATATCATATCGCACTGCACCACACCGTACCGTACCACACCACATCACATCACATCACATCAAGGTATCCTGATCTCAGTCAGTGTACCCCGATCTCTATCACTGTACATGTATCTGATCTCTGTCAATGTATCTTGATCTCTATCAGTGTACCATTCTTGTAGAAGAACCTGAACATCGGGAACCATACGACATTTACAATGTCATCTTGTTGTCTTTGGTTTTGGTTTGGTTATCCCCAGTAACTACCATAGCGACCACCTTTTAGCATTCTATTGTGAAAAACACTTGTCATTTCTACAGCTGAGCCGTGGGCATTTCAGTCAGAAAGTAAACATCCAACCACTGACACAGTGATAGTCCATCATGAAATAGTGCAAGGAGGGGTTTGTCTTCACTCTGTTGACCAATGTGTTTGTGTGTTTCAGCAACATTGGCATTGATTGATTGTTTGACATGGTACACCAGAACATTTGTACCATTATGCAGGTATCCATCCTATGACATAATCAGTTTGCACAACTGCAGCACACTGTGATTGGGATTGAAAAAAGATTCTTTACGTTACAACTTGCAGCTTAGACACAGTGTCAAAAAAGTGATAATCAGTCTGCAATGGAAATGTGCTCTCCTGCCAGAAGGCCTACTGGTCTGTCCATTTACTGGAGTTTGTTAATCATCATTTGACTCGACATTCTTTGGTGATGTAAAGGGTTAATAGCGTTGCTATGGTGGTTGCTAGGTGTTACATAATTAGATTGTGTCGTTGATACAAATGAATCTGCTGGACATTACTTGAAAAGCATGGTTTTGATGTTGGTTTCAATCATGAAATGAAATGGGTGTCAAAGAACAGAAAATGGTTGGTTGCCATGGCAAATGCCAAGAAGTCAGCCGCCCTGTCACACTCAACTTGCACTGCAACATAGCATGAGGTTTCAACCTCGACTGAACCCATTTTCTTGAAGAAAACCCTTGAAAACCTGATAGAATTTGGTTGGGTGTTACATAATGAGGTGCCACATAATGATCGGGCATCAAAGTTTGGTATCATTGATGTTGTTTTGGGGCAAGGTATTTGTCACCCAAGTTTAAAAAAGATAGCTCTTACGGTTGCTTCACAATCCCTGATCTGTACAATCACCCGAATACGTTACAGCCCCTTTTCGACCCCAACAGGTGTCTTCCTCAAGCACTTTCTAGTAAGAGATTACAGAAAAGTTTTTGGGCCGTATTCTAGAAACTTCCTTAAGTGTAAGGTCGACCTTAATCTTTTGTATTCTACCTGGCAAACAATAGCTAAAGGTCGACCTTACACTCAAGGAAGCTTCTAGAATACGGCCCCTAGAGTCTTTTCTGATGAATTATTTTTCATAGGCCTAGGCCTATTTTTTCAAAATTTTCGCTAAAAGAATGCAATATTTTGTTCACAATTTTCTGACAGCCACGCGAGTAAAAAAATAAAATGAGGTGAAACAAACGAAATGAAAAAAAAAATGTCACGACAGGATTCGAACCCCTGTCCTTCCGGTAGATAACCGTGCGTGCTAACCACTCGGCCGCTGAGACTCATACGCCCCCAGATATCCCGCAGATTGAAATAGCAATTGTATCGAGCGTCATCTAGCGTCTTCGTTTGGCAAACATCTCTGCGGTTTGCTCTCTGCGAGCCGACATCTCTGCGAGAAAATATAATGAAATGGTCCATGGACCATGTGCTCACCCTTTTGGACATACATGTAACAGTGTAATGACAGAGGGAGGAACATGTCAGTTATGAGCAATCTGGGTCAAGTTATTCCCAAGTTGCAGAACTGCAATGATTGTTAGGTTTAACTTATGCCACCTGGTGGCCATATTGGATGTCTGATTGGGCCAAAACTTCACATGCACATAAATGTCATCTAGAGGGAGCCACATAGCACATTTGAGTGCTCTGGGTCAAGTCGTTCCTGAGTTCTAGCACATTCGGCCATATTGGAAGTTTATTCAGGCCGAAATTTGACGTACTTGTAAAGGTCACATAGAGCGAGGTAATTAAATATCAACTTTGAGCACTCTGGGTGAAGCCGTTCCTGAGTTATAGCACTTGAATGATTTTCAGGTTACGCCACCTGGCGGCCATATTGGACGTCCGATCGGGCTGAAACTCGGTAGTTTTGAAGGTATCCCTCTAACACATGTTTCTGCAAGATATGAAGACGCTCAGTGAAATAATGAAGAATTGTGGCAGGTTCGTTACTTTTGTAGAACTTTGACCTCCGTGACCTTGATGAACCCGTGTGTGGGTGAATGTCCTGGAAGAACAGATATGACAATTGCGTGTTCAAGTGTAGACATGAACACATTAAGGCTACAAAGATACGTACTTGTTCAAGTTCAAAACATTCTACCTCCAGTAGTTAACGAGCTATGGGCCAACACCCAATTCCCAAGATAGCCACCTGGTGGCAATATTTGAAGTCTGACTCGACCGAAATTCGCCACAGACATAGAGGGCACCTAGATACATCATCACACCTAATTTGAACAATCCACGACAAATGGCCATGAAACGTGCCGCCCGACGATGAAATTTCGAACTTTGACCTCTGTGACCTTGAAAATTACGTCAAATCAAAAACCTGGGTGATATGTCCTTATCAGATGTACCGGTACCTACGATAAAAATTTGGTGATGATCTGATCAACGGTTAAGGCGAAACTGCACTTTAAAGGTTTTCGGTTTATCCCACCTGGTGGCCAAGCCAGGAATCAGATCGGACCGAAACTTGGTGTCTGAGGTCATCTGACCTAGGGGCACATATGTGTGAAGTTTGAAGTCAATAGCTCCAGTGGTTCACCATCAGTTTCCATACAGGATGTATGTACTGTATCATTGAAAAGTCACTAGATGGCTCCATTTGAAATGGACAAAAAGTGCTATAACTAACTTATTATTCGATGGATCATCACCAAATTTGTATCATAGGTATATCTAATGCAGATACATGATATATTGTACAGGTTTTCAAGTTGAACAACGTTTATCGGTCACACAGGTCAAAGTTCCATTTTCCAAAATGGCTGCCTGGCAGCGGTCTGTGAAGTCTGATCACGCTGAAATTTGCTGTACATATGAAGGCTACAAAGATACATACTTGTTTAAGTTCAGAACATTGCAGCTCCAGTAGTTAACGAGCTATGGAGCAACGCTCAATTTCCAAGATAGCCACCTGGTGGCCATATTTGAAGTCTGATCGAACCGAAATCCACCACAGACGTAGAGGGTACCTAGATACATCATCACACCTAATTTGAACAATCCAGGACAAATAGCCACGAAACGTGCCACCCAACGATGAAATTTTGAACTTTGACCTCTGTGACCTTGAAAATTACGTCAAATCAAAAACCCGTGTGATATGTTGTGTATCCTCATAAGATGTACCTATGCAGGCCTTGCCATTTGACGGGCGCGATTTTGCATGCACCTCGCAAACAACTGAATTTCTATTGTTTGCGAGGTGCATGCAAAATCGCGCCCGTCAAACGGCAAGGCCTGCCTATGATAAAAATTTGGTGACGATCCGATCAACGGTTAAGGCGAAACTGCACTTTAAATGTTTTCGGTTTATCCCCCCTGGTGGCCAAGCCAGGAATCAGATCGGACCGAAACTTGGTGTCATAGGTCATCTGACCTAGGGGTATATATGTACCAAGTTTCAGATCAATAGCTCCGGCGGTTACGAAACGTGCCCTGCTAACGGACGACGACGGACGCTGCGCCATTGTGCTCACGGGTGAGCTAAAAATAGTGCCAATGGCACTGTGCCCGCTTGGCTTGACAGCATAGTGGTACTATCATCAGCAATCCCACTTAAGCCATATCTTAAGTACAAACATGCCATGGGAACCATATTGGATGTCCGATCAGGCCGAAACTTCACATGCACATAAAGGTCATCTCGAGGGAGCCACATAGCACATTTGAGCGCTCTGGGTCAAGTCGTTCCTGAGTTATAGCACATTTGGTGATTTTCGGGTTACGCCACCTGGCGGCCATACCGTAAGTCAAATGAAATGGCCAGGGCCATTGTGCACACCTCTGTGATAAGTCTCCGTGGTTAAGTGTGAAACTGTGACTCCATGGCATCCTCCCACAGCAGGGGTTTTTACCTCGCTCCTCTTCATCCGCTCACACAAACCCCTGCTGAAATACAACGGCCAGTGAATCTGATGTGGCTGTTCCATACTCCAGTTGCACTCCCTGTATTTTAAGGATGACTGGAGAAGTACAAATTTCGTGGTTTTACCCAGTTTGATTTTAAAGTTTTATCCTTTACAAATCACTTACATCTTTCCAAAATTGACTGAATTTTATCACAGAGGTTCTTCTGTGTATAGGAAAGATTCTTATTATTTTTGATTGTTATTATGAGTCATAATTATTTTAATATTGACACCCTGAAAATGCTGCATTCTGATTGGGCAATGGTTTTCTGACCGCCTCTGCTTGCCTGGGAGGCCCAATTTCAGCAGGGCTTTGTGTGGAGTGTATGAAGAGGAACGAGACCAAAGCCCTGCTGTGGGAGGATGCTCCATGGTGAATGTTGAAGGATCAGTACAGATAAGATAAAGCTGAACACACCAAGAAGTATTTTTATGATCTGATCAGTATTATCAGTCAAGGACATAAACTCAGGTGATGGCACCCAGAAGGAGTACAATTTCTGAATACAATGAATACAAGTGCTATTTGTGAACAAACTGCTTTCCTGTCTATGTCACAGATGTCAAAAATTCTATTTTTCAAGATGGCCACCTGGTGGCCACACATGACGTTCGTTGGGACTGAAATTTCAGCAGGAATGTACAGGATATTTGCATAGATATTTAGACAACATTGAAACATCGTAACATTTACTACCGATGAGATATGGCCAAAGTCAATTTTTCAAGATGGCCGCCTGGCAGCCATGTTGAAGTCCAATCGAACCGAAATTTGGCATATAAGTAGACAGTACCAAGACACATATTTAGGCACGGTTAAAGCATCCTAGCTACTACTATTTATGAGGTGTGGGTCGAAGTCCATTTTTCAAGATGGCTCCCTGGCGGCCATATTTGACGTCAAATCTGACTGAAATTTACCATATTTTTATATCGTACCTAGATACAGAGTTTGACAAGGTTAAAACATCCTACCTACTCCTATAAAATGTGGGTCAAAGTCCATTTTTCAAGATGGCTTCCTTGCGGCCATATTTGAAGTCCGATGGGGTTGAAATTTGGTGCATTTGTGCAGGGTGCCTAGATATATCTTCACACCAAATCACAACACTCTATGTCAAATAGCCATGAAATGTGCCACCAAGCAGTGAATTTTGAACTTTGACCTCTGTGACCTTGAAAAGTACGTCAAATCAAAAACCCGGGATTTATGTGATGTAGTCTCATCAGAGGAACCCACCATAAAAGTTTCGTGGTTCTTGCTAACAGCGTTCAGGAGATACGACCAAAAGAAGGTTTTCACAAAGCGCCCCCTACAATACAAGCCAGAGTGTACAAGCAGCAGCGCTAAGTTTCGGTCCAGAGATAGTTTTTACGATAGGGTACCTGCACACCAAATTTCAAGTTTGTAACCCAAGCGGTTTAGAAACGTGCCACCCCTGTTAACGACGACGACAACGGACGACGCTGGACAACACACCATGAGAGAAGCTCACCTCACAGAGGTGAGCTAATCAGGCCAAAAGTTGACATGCACGTAAAGGTCATCCACAGGGAGCTAAATATCAAGTTTGAGCACTCTGGGTCAAGCCGTTCAAGTTTTAGCACTTAGATGATTTTCAGGTTACGCCACCTGGCGGCCATATTGGATGTCCAATCAGGCCGAAACTTGGTATTTTTGAAGGTACCCCTCTAATACATGTTTATGCAAGATATGAAGTTGCTCGGTGCAAGTTAATGACGAACTGCGGCAGGTTCGTTACTTATTTGTAGAACTTTGATCTCTGTGACCTTGAAAAGTAGGTCAAATTAAAAACTGGGGTACTATGTGATGTATCCTCATTAGATATACCCATGATCATAACTAGATGAACATCTGTCACCTAGTTAGGGAGAAATAGCACTTTAGGTGATTTTGGTTTTGGTCCCCTAGTGGCAATATCAAGAATCAGATTTCACGGAAATGCTGTCTGTAAGTTGCTATAACATAGAGGTACATGTGTACAAAGTTTCAACACAACAACTCACTCCATTATCAAAATATAGCCTGTTGAAGTTTTTCATGAAACGCCCCCTGGAGGCCAAATTTAAGGAATCCAACCGTGCTCAAAATTGAACTCGACCTAGATCTTAGGCCCATATACACACCCACCAAAGACCAAAAACATTCGTCGAAAAATAAAGGTGCTAGAGCGCTAACAAACCAAAAGTTTACGGACCGACGGACGGACAGACGGATGGACGGACACCGCAGGGGACGACAATACCCCTCGGGCCGAGGGGTAAAAACCCGAAAAAAACCCAGTACTTCAGCTTCCACACGTCACTGAATCTAAAGTAAATTGGCACCTTTGATAAAAAGCTGAACCCGTTTGCTGGTATTTGCACAGTAATAAATTAATTCTTCCATTCCCACCTGTGGAAGAGATTGCCTTGGTCAAAAAAGCTGACAATTGCAATATAAGTGTTTTCCACTAAGAATACCAGCTGTCATACTTGACGTGAGATCAGTCCTAGGTAAAAGCATTTGATACGTTGGCCTAATGTCCGTTGTTTTCTTCACCAGTCACTTCAGTTTAGAAGTTAGAACTTCTAAGGTTCCGTTGACCTGCAAAGGTGGCATTCGTCTCGACAGATAAGATGCGGCAATTTAATGCACAACAGGAGGAAACTGAATGCCCAGAGAAAACTGGTGTGAACAGGACGGAAGAAAGGGGGTATCCGTTACCTTTTGGTCCCATGACAGACATCGTATGGTGGATTTATGACCCTTTGATAAAGTGTGAACATGTGATGTTTCATTGCCATCTATGGAAAAAATGTGAGCAGTTCCACTGAAAATAAATCAAGAAGAATGAAGACAGAGATAATGAAACATGTTGTGAGAGAAAGGGCATGCTAGCTTGTATTCTTCCTGACAAACATGTTTTGTGAGAGGGCAAGTAATCTTGTATTTGTCCTCAAAATGTTTTGTGAGAGGACATGATAATTTTGTCTTTGTCCTCACAAGCATGTTTTGCGATGGGGCAAACTCGTCCCCAGTGGGTTTACGTTCCTACAACACCACTGGAAAGGGCTGACGACTTCAGGAATACTGCGCATGCGCGATATACTAATTTTGAGGCGAATCACATCGATGCTGGCACCCGCGGCTTGATGTTCCCAACTAAACTATTCGTTTGAAATTGCTCTAATACTCAAACAACTTCGTGTTTTGGGTGTATTAAATGGCCTTTTAGGCATATATGATCTTTTTCAGTCATCGAAGAACGAAATATTGTGGGAAACAAACATTTTGGCACGCTGCCAGCGGTTGTCCAGAAATTTTGGACAAGTCGCCAGCCCTTTCCAGAGATATCCTCAGATGAGGTAGATCTGGGTACGAGATTGGCGATGGGGTACAAGTACAATGTAATTATCTTGTATTTGTCCTCATAAAACATGTTTTGTCCAGGGCACAAGTACATGCAATCTTGTACTTGTCCTCACAAACATGTCTAGCAAGGGCATGTACCGGTAATCTTGTATTGTCAATGTCCTCACAAACAAGTTTTGTGGGAGGACATGTCATCTTGAACTTGTCCTCAAACCTGTTTTGTGACAGGGCATGTGATATATTGTGCTCTTCCTGACAAACACGTTTCTTTGAGAGAGGGCATGTAATCTTGTAGTTGTCCTCACAAATAAATATGTTTTATTGTGAGACGACATGTGATCTTCGTAGTTATCCTCACAAATGTGTTAGTCTGAGATAAACTCCCTCCGCAGTTGTGAGTCGTGCCCCCTTCGGTTTACTCGCTCTCCACAACTGCTAAACTTCGTAAAATTCGCCGCGTTAGGTCAACAGGTAGCGCTGAGAGAGTCGACCAATGAGAGCACCGAGCAACCGGTAACCAAGCTGGCCTGAGACACTTTTTCATTGGCCGAGCGGTTCGTAGCCATGGTAGCACAAGAACATCAGTTGCCAACGGGCCAAAGAGTTCTGAAAGCAGCGTGCTGATAGGCTGTAAAACTCGCACCAGGCCCTGACGCCATCTGTTGACCAAACGCGGCGACTTCCATGAAGTAAAGTGAGTTGTGGAGAGCGAGTAAACCGAAGGGGGCGCAATACACAACTGCGTAGGGAGTTTAGTCTGAGAAGGCATATCTTGTTTTTTCTCACAAATATCTTCTTTGAAAGGGCATGTAATATTGTACTTTTCCTCACAAACCTGTTTTGTGAGTGGGCATGTAATCTTGTACTTGTCCTCACAAACATGATGAGAGGGCATGTAATCTTGTTTTTTGCTCACCTGTGGTCCCCGGCAACCAGAAATAAGTTGTCACTGCTATCATCATAAAAACAATCTATGAGATAGTCAATATGTTGATTCCCCTGAAAATCAGAAATAAAGGTGATCAGAAATAACCATCCCACATTTTAAATGAAATGGTCCATGGACCATGTGCTCACCGGGTTGGACATAATAGTCCAATGACAGAGGGAGGTACATATCAGTTATGAGCAATCTCGGTCAAGTCATTCCCAGGTAGGACTTTGATGATTTTTGGGTTATGCCACCTGGCGGCCCTACTTGATGTCTGATCGGGCCAGAACTTCACATGCACATAAAGGTCATCTGCAGGGGACAACATAGCACATTGGAGCGCTTTGGGTCAAGTCGTTCCTGAGTTACAGCACTTTGATGATTTTCGGGTCACGCCATCTGGCGGCCATATTGGACGTCCGATCGGGCCGAAACTTCACATGGACATAAAGGTCATCTGCAGGGGGCCACATAGCACATTGGAGCGCTTTGGGTTAAGGCGTTCCTGAGTTACAGCACTTTCATGATTTTTGGGTTATGCCACCTGGTGGCCATGTTTGAAGTCAAATCAGGCCGAAATTTGACATGCATGTAAAGGTCATCTAGATGGAGGTAAATATCAAATTTGAGCACTCTCTGTCAAGCCGTTCCCGAGTAATAGCACTTACTTGATTTTCAGGTTACGCCACCTGGCAGCCACCCCGGATGTCCAATCGGGCCGAAACTTGGTATTTTTTAAGGTACCCTTCCAATACATGTTTATGCAAAATATGAAGTCGCTCGGTGAAATAATGACAAACTGTGGCAGGTTCGTCACTTTTGTCGAACTTTGACCTCTGTGACCTTGAAAAGTAGGTCAAATCAAAAACCCGTTACAAATGTCATGTATCCTCATTAGATACACCTATGATAAAAATTTGGAGATGATCCAGTCATTAGTTCAGGAGTTATTGCACTTTTTGTGTTTTTGGTTTTGGCCACCTGGTGGCCAAGCCAACAATCGAATCGGACCGAAACTTGGTGTCATGGGTCATCTGACCTAGGGCTATGTATGTACCAAGTTTCAGATCAATAGCCCCAGCGGTTACGAAACGTGCCCTGCTAACGGAACACGACCACGACGACGACGGACGACGCCGGACGACGGACGCTTCACCATCGTAATAGCTCACCCCGGTGAGCTAAAAAGCACCTAATATGACATGTTCATCATTTAAAAAATTCTGAAATAGTAGCCCCTTTTACACTTTCCCACCTGAAGTCATGTACCGGTAATATTTTTCTATTCCCTGAAGGGTTTTCACCAAAACTGGCACTACAAATTTCGGAGTCCAAAAATGTTCTGATGAAATTCAAAACTGACTATCAAGTTATGTTCATATGAAAGAGTGTGAATGGGTGACCTTTCACTGACCTTGACCTCCTGAATCAAGGTCAAATCAGAGGCATTTTCATGATGCTTTTGGGCACTACAGACAGAAGCCCATCGGGCGCTACAGTTGCTATTGGGTTAAATCGCTTTGCTTATATCATTGGCCATAATATGGTAATCACAAGTGATTATAATAATCAAAATGATCATAATAATCCAGCAAAAATGAGCAACCCATGGGATTTTCTAAGAATGAAAAGACAACTAGAGGCATCGGAGATGCCGTAGGCTTGCCTGTTTGTTGTGCTTTGTTAATGCTTGTGTTTACTTGAAGAGGGGAAATTGGTTAGCAGGTGACGAGGGCAGGTTATGACTACGCTATGGAAATGGGAAGTCAACTTCCAGAGGTTTGCAAATTTTCGACCCCCAATCGGGGTCTTCTTCAGGCTGGCACTTTCTTGCACGATACCTAGCTTTTATAGTTTGATACCAAACATGACTACATGTACCTTGGCTAAACTGGTCACTAAGTCATTGAAGTAGGTCGATTCAAACTGACATTACATTACGTTTAGTAATAGGTCAGCAGCGCCACATATCATTTTAGTTTTGCACCAAAGAGAAGGCAAGCACAAAAATCGACACACAATATATGATATATAAAAAGTCAATTTCCAGAATGTTTGCGAATTTTAGTCTGTTCTAGAGTTTCGAATTGTAAAGTTCCAGCCTGAAGAAGACCCCGGTTGGGGTCTAAAATTCGCAAACATTATGGAAATTGACTTTTTATATATCATTAGTTTTACACCAGATGTTTTTTAGATACATTCTAGTAGTAACGCACTGTAAACATGGTAAAGGAATTCCTAAAAAATATTAACACATCCAGGGCTCAACTGCACAGTAAAAACCGATTTTCATGAAAGTGATCACTGCGCCCCATTTTATCTTAATTAATATCACATAGTAGGTCTATAATCCCTGGTGAATTGAGATGATGTTTTATTGGACCCTTGGGTGGGAAGAACACATGCTAGGCCTCCTTGGTGAATCGAGATCCACACCCTTCTTAGAGCCCTTCATTGGGAACGGGTTAATGAAGCATGTGACAGTCCTGACCTTGTTGAATTGAGGTACCGGTAGATACTTTATAAGCTGGACGTCTAAGTAATTGGGTGGGAAGTGGTTAATACACACATGACATGTAGGCCCTAGACCTAGGCCTAATCCGTGGTGAATCGAAGTGATATTTTATTAGACCCCTTGGTGCTGGCTGGAAAGGGGTTAATAACCAAATGACTGGCCAACAATCCTTGTTGAATCAAGATAGATACGGTACCTTGTTACACCCCCTTGGCAGGAAAGGCGCCCCATAGCTCGACCTTCCGTCACCAAAACAATGAACACAAAACCACAGGGGACCCAAGAGCAATTAACAGCTCTATCCCACAACAACCAGGAGCCAAAAAAGATGCAGGCATATTCTCGCATTTGCCATCATGNGTCGAATCCAGGTAAAAAAGACACTGGAAAAAAAGACACCGGAAAAAAAGACACAGTAAAAAAGACACTGGAAAAAAAGACACTGGTAAAAAAGTCACTGGAAAAAAAGACACTGGAAAAAATGTCACCGGAAAAATAGACACTGGTAAAAAAGAGTCACTTTTCACAAAACCATCACTCGTTGCATGATGAGGAACTGGACAATTCAGGCAAGATTTCCCCATTAACCCCGGCCCCATATGAGCAATATGACGAGAGGGCTAAGTCGGGGGGAAAAGGATGACTGCCTCTGCCTGGGGCAATTTAATCCAAGAATTTCGACATTGAAACCTATGAACTACATTTAAGTTTAAGCGATTTTGCACTCAAAACGTCAGATAGTTTCAGATTGCTCTACTTTTATTGTGCTCCAATGCTACAGGCCACTTGTTTCAGTTGGTGATCACAGCTTTGGATGGGAAACCGCCTGCAGGATGGAGTAACTAGGCCTATACGAAGGCAATCACACTTGACAATGACCCACAATTCAGTGGGTACACAACTCTTATAAGGTCCACCATAGTCCGAAATCCCATAAGTCTGCTATTTTTGCTCAGCCGATTTCAGCCAAAACAAAAAAAACTGACACAACATGTCCAACCCACCTATTGTGCTAACAGTACAATCTCAGGAATCTCGATAGGCCTAGGCCTACCAGTGTCTATATTTCCTGTGACTTTTTTACCAGTGTCTTTTTTTCCAGTGACTTTTTTACCAGTGTCTTTTTTTCCTGTGACTTTTTTACCAGTGTCTTTATTTCCAGTGTCTTTTTTACTGTGTCTTTTTTTCCGGTGTCTTTTTTTCCAGTGTCTTTTTTACCGTCTACCAAGGTGGTCCCTAGAAACAGTCAATTCCAGGAAGTGAGGAACAGCCGACTGACAATTTCAAGCTCACCACCTGTGCCATCACTACACTAACCACAAGGTCATGAGATGGGGAACCAGAAACAGTCAGCTTCACTGATGACGTCATCATGGTCATGGATGAAAGTAGGATGGCGCATTTAGAAAGTGCTTACTACACGAAAACCAACCTGACACAAAATCCATCACAAACCGGCAAGTTATTTTGTGCGCTCCTGGCCAAAGGTGAGGCACAGCTTTATCATGAACGAATAGTGGCATATGCCTTCTAGGCCGAGTTTATACATTTAATCTTGGAGGAATTATACAGTATAATTCGGTCGCACTATTTACCGACAACTACCGTCAACTGCCGACAACTACCGTCAACTGCCGACAACTACCGTCAACTGCCGACAACTACCGACAACTAGAGTTTAATTACCGACAACTAGAGTTTAATTACCGACAACTAGAGTTTAATTACCGACAACTAGAGTTTAATTACCGACAACTACAGGCAACTGCCGACAACTGAGGTTTATTTCACAAAAAAAAATTTTTTGGCTAATTTTTTAAAGTTGATATCAGGAATTTTCTGCTTTCAGTTCATAGAGTGCAGCACCTAGCCTAAGGCCATGTAAAAAAATAGTTCATCATCCTTCCACTCTCAGTTTTCTGAGGGGGGCGCGGGGAGGATGTTTTAAAAATTTTTTGTTGAGTTTGAGATGGATGTTACCATTGTAATTATGGCGACCTGAGGGAAATTCCAAGTATATAGGTAGGAATTGTTCAATAATAAACCACTTTCTAACCATGAAAACTGTCGTGTGTTGTTAATTATTCAAGCATCCCAGCAGCCACTACTGCGTGCATGATTTCTTAAATTCACCTTAAAACCATCTTAAAACCTACTTAAAATCACACCCCCTACTTAATTATAACCTTAATTTTTGTTTAACACATTTTAAGGATATCCTTAATTATTTTGGAATCCTACTTACTTTTCTCTCCAATCACCTTAATTTCTCTTAATTTTCAAACGTTGTCCCTTAATTTGATTGGCCTTACTGCTCTCGTTACACTTGGCCCCTTAATTTTTGTTCGGAAAAAATTCATGATGCTTAACAAAGTAATTCAGGTCCCTTAATGTCAGGTGTAAGGACACTTCATACACTAGATATCGAAAAGTAAGTACCCTTAACAGAAGATAATCGGCATTTTGTGTTTTTAAGCATTCTTACAGTCAAATCAGTGAATATTAAGGTTCATCAAAAATATGCATCTTTCAAGAAAAATAATTAAGGCATCTTATTTTT
>NMRB01002193.1:33120-47062 GCA_002633025.1 Notospermus geniculatus | reverse complement strand
CCGTGTCTGGTTGAGGTGCGGTTCCCCACTGCCCCGAAGACACTCAGTACCAGTACCAGGGTGTGCGCTGGGCCATGAAATGGTTTATAGCCACTGTGGCTAAGGGACTTGAAAATCAGCTAGCCACACTGGGATCTCATTACCGGTAGCCACAACGTGCGGTTTATCTGTGGCGAAAATCAGTTAGCCACACAATTAGCCACAGTGAAAATCAAAATTCATTGAACACTAACAGGAAACCCAAAATTTATCAGCAGTACAGTATCACTGATCAGCAGCAGCTGCCTAGATTGAACACATACCGTACTATTCTGGAGCAAAAACTGTATGGTGAGACCAGAGATTCTACACACACATAGTGATGACGTAGACCGCATTGAGATTTGGAGCCAAAACTGTATCGTGAGACCAGAATCCTATAGCTACGCACAAAATGCTGACGTAGACACACAGCATGGCACACTGCTCATGCTGCTTCGAACCCAAAGTTATGGGTTTTTGCCAAAGTTTCGCCACTCTACTCAATGCCGTGGCGCAAAAAAACTACTTTTGACTTCGCCACTGTCTGAAAAACACCTTCTCGCCAGCGTGGCCCATTGATAGTCATATTCCCATCGCCACATGGCTCACCAAGTGGCCGTCGGCGACGTGGCGAACGGCCAGCGCGCACCCTGAGTACAACAAGATGCTATTCTGACGAGTAGCTTTGGTCAGTTGTCTTCTTTTTATCTCATCTCGCACACATTTTTTTTCATGGGAGATAGGTTGCAATTCTTATTTAGTATAGTGTTATGCCTGACTTTGTCATATTGTAGTACTGTACACTGTTTTCAGTACCCAAAGTACCCTCTGGGAGAAACCCTGAAATCAGTACTCCAGTATTTCTTTCCTTTCAAATGTGGAAGATGTCCAGTCTATTCATTTTGTATCACAGCATGAGTGTTCGCAACGGCCCAGTTAGCCTACATACTGTTCTAACTAGGATTCATGTTAAAACCAACTCAATCAATAGTTGAATCATTGCTACTGGGGCCCAGTGCCATTGAAAAACTCACTATTGGCTGCCTGCTTCGAGGAGGCAGCACCTCCTGCGCTACTCTTCATGTAAATTAATTTGTATGATTGGACAAACAAGTCTTCAATCAAATGTTCAATGTTGCAACTCATAATGAAATGGTCCATGGACCATGTTCTCACTTGGGTGAATGTTCCAGAAGAACAAATGACAAATGTTAAATCAAAATGTTCCACGGTAAGCCTTGATGAGTTCCATTTACATGTATGGCACATGTGTCAAAGTCCATTTTCCACGATGACCGCGGGGTAACCATATATTTGCGGTCAAATAGGATGAAAACTTGGTGTACACAGACGGCACCCAGGTACATGATGAGACCAAGTTAGAAGATATTAGGTCAAATAGGCACGAAATCTGCCACCAAATGACGGTAGTATGTAAACATTGAAACGTTTCAAAAGAAACGAGCCAAATGAAACGACCCAAAATGTTTTTAAAAGTACGAAAAATCATAACAAAAATACCAAAAACCTATACTATTTTACATTGTATGAATAGAGGAATGTATACTCGATGCCTTCATGATTTTTATCATCATTTTAGCTTTCTCTGCGATTTCTTAGCCGCATTTAGGCTACACTGAGGGGAACGATAGTGTCACATTTTCCTCTCGCCAACCTCGCACCCCTCATAATGGAATGATCGGAGTATGCCAATTGGTTGGAATGCTCATGGCTTATTATCTATTCACAGCTCGCATGCACATTGTGTTACAAACTTTGCCCAATATCAAAAACGATATATTTTGAAGACGTTTTGAGGCCTCACACAAATTCCTTACAGAAAATAACCATGGCGAGTGACATATAGAGAAAGTATATGATAAAAGGTAATTAATAATCACATAGAGAATTTCTGAAGCGACGACTTCCATATTTGGGATCGGAGATCTTGAACATTGAATGAATGGGAAGCATGGTGTCATGTAAACAATAACAACATGTGTGTTATGAACGGGAGACGTGTGTTTTGAGAGATTTTAATGCTATTATGCCATGAAAGTGCCACAAATGAACTGGAAATAACAAAATTACACCATTTCTGTCATGCAACTTGGGATTTAGCATGTTTTTTGGGTCGTTTCATTTGGCTCGTTTCTTTTGAAACGTTTCAATGTTTACATACTACCCCAAATGACTTAATTTTGAACTTTGACCTCTGTGGCCTTGAAAAGTAGGTCGAATCAAAAACTCGTTACATGCCATGTATCCTCACCGGTGATGAAAATTTGGAGATGATCCAGACGTTAGTTCAGAAATTATTGGAATTTGAGTGTTGTTTTTGCCACCTGGTGGCCAAGCTAAGAATTAAATCGGACCGAAACTTGGTGTCATAAGTCAACTGACATAGAGCTGTATATTTATGAAGTTTCAGGTCAATACGCCTAGCAGTTACGAAACGTGCCACCAAATGGCAAAATTTTGAACTCTGACCTCTAAGAACGTGAAAAGTAGGTCAAATAAAAAACCGGTTATAGCCTATATGTTATGTATCCTCATAAGATACACCCATGATAAAAATTTAAAGATGACCCAGTCATTAGTTCAGGAGTTATTGCACTTTTTGTGTTTTTGGTTTTAGCCATCTGGTGGCCAGGTCAAGAACAGAATCGGACCGAAACATGGTGTCATATAGTCTCACGCAACCAGCCCCTCGGTCATACTCCGAGGTCATCAGACCGAGGGTCTGGCACTGAACGCAATTCTCATTGTAGCGACCTAGTGACCTCATTTCGATGATCTGAAATAAGGTCAGCTTCGCTGATTGGCTAGTTTCAAAATTTGGTGACGTAGGCAACAGGGGGAATATGGCGGCGCCTAGAGAACTTGAAGCATGAACATTAGTGAGGTGAATCGCCTAAATTTGTGTTGTCAAGTCAATTTATAGTGTCTTTCATTTTGGAATTTCAGGCAAGTATATTATGCTATAAAAAGTGCAGTAGGCCGAACAGCAAGGTGTACAAAATACTGTAGTTTTACTCGCACGCTGCATACATTTTGCTTTGATTGTGCATTGTGTTCTACGTCATTGGCGGTAGATTGTCCGCCATGATGGATTTTACAAGCAAAAGGTACCATCTGGACCAGACTCTAAAATTGAAAATTGCAGAGTCTGGTGGCACGAGACTACGTGTCATAGGTCATATAACCTAGGGATATATATCAAACAGACAGGGTTTCCGCCAGGATTGTCAAGGGGGGGGAGAGAAAAAAATGTCAAAAAAAAAAATTTCGAAAAAAAAATTTTCCAAAATTTTTTTGGGTTTTTTTGTTAAAAATGGCCTCCAGAGTCATTTTTTACACTCCAAAATGCAAAATTAGTCTTCCTTCTGCATGAAAATTGCATTTGAAATGTAAGAAATTA
The DNA here is from genome assembly GCA_002633025.1 of Notospermus geniculatus. Lineage (NCBI taxonomy): Eukaryota > Metazoa > Nemertea > Pilidiophora > Heteronemertea > Lineidae > Notospermus > Notospermus geniculatus. Next base: position 43,620 of record NMRB01002193.1, on the reverse strand, counting down.
AAGAAAAACACTACTGAAGTGAAAATAGTGATGTTTGAAAAAGGTTAGTCTGCAAACTTGAGGGGGGGATATCCCCTCCTTGAAATTTTTGAGGAGGGGATCATCCCCCCTCTCCCCCCCTCTGGGAGAAACACTGACAGATAGAACTCAGTCTGTGCGGATTGGCTGTTCAGAATCTCACAGGGTGTCGGTTGAGTATGGTGTCCCACAAGCAGGGTTGTGATTAAGGATTTTTTGCTCCGAGTCCCACCACTTTCTTTGGACTCATTTTTATTTCAAGGCCCTTGATTTTATGAGTCCAAAATGGCGTGCATCTATGACGCAAGAACGCACCTTAATCACAACCCTGCACAAGGGTCTGTTTTAGGTCCCATACTCTTCAATGTTTATACGTCTCCTACCCAGGATATTATGGTTGAGCGTGACACTTCGTATCACAAGTAGCCGATGATAAGGATGTGTATACCTTTTGTGATCCTAATCCGCGAGCCATTGCTCAAGCCTTAAGGCCCGTTTACACATGCAACTTTTCATATGCAACTTCATGCAACTTGTTGCAAAAACCTGATGAGACCAAAAAGTTTCATAAAAGTTGCATGTGTAAACGGGCATGCAACTTGTTGCAACTCAATCACGCTGGATGTTGCATCGATTTTTCTATGTGTAAACCGTCCCAGGTAGTTTGCAACAAGTTGCAAGTTGCTGCAACTTGCAACTTGGTGCAACCTAGTGTAAACCGCCCTTTAGACTCCCTTGTCGATTCGGTCAACGGCCTCCGGACCTGGTTGATTTTGAACGAACTCATGTTCAACGACATTAAAACAGAGTTCATGTGTTTTGCTTCAAGCAAGCAACACATTAAGCTGTGTGAGTCTCTGGTGCAAAGGGTGGGGGATGTTGAGATAAAACCGAGATGCCATGTTCGGAGTCTGGGTGTTGATTTCGACTCCCAATTGACCATGGAACGCCAAGTCAGCAGTATTTTATCAAGCTGTAGTTTCCACCTCAGAAGGCTCGGTCAAATTTGGAGCGTCATCGACACTGACACCTGCAAAACTGCTGTTCACTCGCTCATTACATCTCGGTTGGATTATTGTAACTCACTTTTAGCCGGCATCTCCTCAACACAAGTTGCCCGTCTTCAGAGACTGCAGAATCGCTCTGCTCGTTTGATTACGCTCACCAGCACTCGTGAACATATTACTCCGGTGCTATGTAACCTTCATTGGCTGCCTGAGTGAAACTCCGTATTGAGTTCAAAATTCTAGTCATTGCCTATAAATGTCTGTACGGTCTTGTGCCACCTTATCTCGAACTGTCTTTTTATTCTCCTAGCAGAAGCCTCCGCTCTTCAGACTCCTTAAGGTTGGCAGTGCCAAGAACCAGGACAGCGATTGGAGACCGCTCCTTCTCATGTGTTGCCCCAAGGCTGTGGAACGGTCTCCCTCTGGCCATTCGATCTGCCAGCTCTCTGTCGGCCTTTAAAGCGAGTCTGAAGACGCATCTTTTTAGATCTTTTTAGTCCAGCTCCTTTTTGGTTTTTAATGTGTTGATTTTCGTCATTCGTTTTTTTTTTCTTTTTAATTTTCTGTAAGGCGCAGTGATACAGTGAGTGCCTGATTTACTGGTGGTTGTTAGAATTTTCTAAGTCCAGATCAGTGGGACCCACAAAAGGAGAGTTGGCCTAGGAATGAACCCCAGTTTATAATAACAAGTGAAACATGGGGCAATCAGAAAATGAGCACACCTTTTAGCATTGTTGTGCACAGTCATGACAGTGGTTCAATGATCAGGCTTAGGAAATAAGGGATGTCTGTTTCAATAATTTTTCATGGTGTTCCTGCTGGGACATTAGCCCTGTTTACACTACATAAAAACTCGCGTCTCACCCGGGCTTTTTCTGTCTACACCTGTTAAAAGCGCGGGTCTAATAGACCCGGGGATGAAAAGTCCGGGCTTTTTGAACCCTCCGATTTCGAAGGGTTTTTGGAGGGCTTAAAGCTGAACTGCATGAACAAAAACTGGATATCCGAGTAGTAAAAAAACACCACCACGCCACGGTGGTGGTCAAGAGAAATGCAAACGACCATAAGGCACTTTCAAAACACCTCCGAAACATGATAAGACTACCAGGCTATTTGGTGGCGCCACTGTATTCACCCTTAGTCAGTTAATAGAGCAACATCAAGACATGGCATCCAGTGACTTCTGCAGGTCGAAGGCATTAGGTTCTTACCGAACCAGAGAGTAAAGTCGGTCACTATTCTATAGTATTCACGTCTTTTTGACATTTATGGTGTTACCAAAGCGCCAGTTGAAAACATTTATGCATTCAAAAACAATACAACACTCATTTGACGTATATCAACGTCATCAGATATCATTATGTATAGGTTGAGGATAATTCTTATTTTATCTCTTTGGTCATAATTACCGCAATCAATTAAATATTCTTTCTCCAAATACACACACATCGCGCGAGTCATGTATGCATTATTGCTCATATAAAGTACATTGCGTTTCTGTGAAAATATATTCAAATAACAAAACTATGACAAAAGAAATAAAATAAGATTTATGTGCAACATGTTTGCAATTATACCAAATTGAGTTTCTGAAACTCAGACGAGTGGTGTATTATTTGTTGATGCCGAAGTTATTGCCATTGTACCACATATTTTGACTGCGCGCAAGCACTAAAGAACCCTGGCCAACCTCATGCTCAAGTTCCTACGGATTGTACTAACTCTACCCAGGCTCTGTCACTTGGACATTATTTCTTGATATGTCTCGAAAGCCTGAGATTGAATACAGTGGCGCCACCAAATACGCTGGTGGTCTATCATGTTCTGGAGGTGTTTCGAAGGGCGTTTGCACTTCTGTAGACCACCATACTGCGGCGCTGTGGTGTTTTTGTTCATGCAGTTCAGCTTTAATTTAGACTCGGGTCTCCTGCGGGTTTTTTAAGTAGTGTAGACGCAATAGACCCGGGCTTTGTCTGGTTCTTGAACACCGCGACAGGCGGCGTGTCTTGTGGGCATGCGCGGTAAAAAGCCAGCACTCCAATTTAGCGCCTCCTCTTCGTGAAGAGTGCTTGCCAGTAGCGACCCTATCGCCGGGCGTAGCAATTAAGTTCAGCTAGATTTTAGTAGTGTAGACGCTCGCCGGGTCTCAGGTGGGTTTTTTTCAGGCCCGGGCTTGACACGGGCTCAAAAAGCCCGGCGATTTCTATGTAGTGTAACCACAGCTATTAAACCTAACACAGGTCAGATTGTAAATCATCCAAGTCGCAGTTACCTAATGATGCCAGGGTAAATTGGTTTACTTTCCATGAGTCTAGCAAATCCAAGGTAGTGCTCAGTCAACTGGTAAATTCTGTGGTCTGTGGTTTAATCATTTTTTGTTCACTTTATGGTGTCTGTTGCAGCAGGTCTGGCATTTTACCTTGTTGAAGTTGACTTCGACTATAGTCATTGAAACGAGGTTACTATTGTTGCATGCCAAGGCCGTTAAGAATGATTTCAAGGTCCACAGCCCTATTCATGAAAGTCGCTGAATCATTCAATAATACCACCAGACGGTAGTTTCCTTCTTTCAAATGGCTTGGCCCACCCCGTTGTGCACGGCTGTTTGAGGCTTTTGAATCCTTCCATCGAAATGGTTTCATAACCTCTTTAGGTTCTTGACGATGAAGTAATCTGTCTTACGTGTTTCTTTAGGTGTTTACATCGTTATGCGGCAATGAGAATGTTGCATCATTGCTTGCTCATTTGCATTTCAAACGACAAACTTTGTACACAATGGAAATTCCATAGCTTTCTTTTGTATATCTAAGCGCACTGATATTAGAAATATCAGAAATGCGAAATTTGATTTCATGACCGCATGCTTTAGACAAAATATCAGTGCATGCTTTCCTATCTTTCTATTTGCCAAATAACCATTTGTGAGGAAGCTATTGTGGTCAAAAAAAGTTAAGTACATATTTCACCATAAAGAATCCTCGGAGTAGAAAACGAATGATACAGCATCATGGCTGAATAAGTACCAATCCACAATATCAACATACAAACTTGATCACGTTTGTGAATTTTCTGTTTTTTGCGCGCTCATTTTGTACAGGAATTCAAGACCTGCGCCTTGTTCTTATATTAGTCTTAGAAAGTGACGCGGTATTACTCGAACCGCGGTTAGTTAAGGAATTAAACCCGAGGCGGAGGGTCTTGGTTGCGACACCAAACCCGCGAGGGTGGAGCTAAAATGTAGTCCAAACCCGAGGCGCTTCGCCGAGGGTTTGGACGGAATTTTTGCTCCACCCGAATACCTCAAACTAAACATACCTCAAACTAAACATAGTATACATAGGTTCAGTGCAGTTTGATTGCAATAAATAGGCCTAAGATATCAGGGAGGACGCTCCGTCGATGATATTGAAAAAATCGAATTTAGAATGAAAAATAATAATTTAGAAAAAAAATAAATATTCAGGAAAAAAAATAAATATGATACTTTCCAGTCACGGTAGAGGGGCCTATAGCTGCAACAGCACAATGTATAATTTCTTTTTCAATGGTACTCTTATTGCTTTGCATTGCCAACAGCATCCTAAACAGCTTCAGTCCCCAAAGGTTTCAGTCTGGGAGGGCAGTCCGAAGGAAAACCAGAGCCTTTCATATTTCAAGATATGCCAGTGGTGGTAGGTTTGCGAGGTTTTCCCAGGCAACAAATTCATATGGTAACACATTATCATAGGCAAAGCCTTATAAAGAGGGCCTGTGAAACCCACAAGTTAAATGGCAAGGTGCAAGTCGTTAAGATTTTGAAGACGGGAACAGATAAACAATACTGCAAAAATATCTATCACCCGTGACAACACTCATGCTCAATCTAACCACAAGGGCGATTTATCAGGGTTGGTAAGAACCTACCTTATGTTCCTTACCTGAAATGGATGCCAAGCCCTGGGGTAGGATGTTAGGGGGATAACAACAGGCACAAGGACAATGGTTTTGATGCTACTATTGTAAAACATGAAGGGGCATTTAAAATGAATGAAATGTACTGGGTACATGAACAACAAAAACATAATCTCAGACATATTGTACAGCATACTGGTTGTAAAATAACATGCTGCACAAAATTAAGTATAATTGCTGCCTATTCTGATAGCATGTACAATACATCACTAGTTCATAGACAAATACACAGCCCAACAAATCAATTCACAAGCCAAGGGATTTCAACATGCATGTCCAGAAATTCATCCACCAAATGAGATGATAAATTCATAAGTCCCATTTTCCAATCATCAAATCCATTGAGACATCATGGGCAGCATGCAGGACCAATCAGGGAATCCCTTTACCTTCATGCAGACCAATCAGGGAATCCTCTTTACGTTCAACTGGCCAATCAGGGTATCCCTTTACACCCATGCTGACCAATCAAGGAATCCCATTACATCCATGATGACCAATCAAGGAATCCCATTACATTTATGCTGACCAATCAGGGAATCCCTTTACATTTATGCTGACCAAACAGGGATGGTGCTGGCCAAACTGACTCCAGAAACGACCCCTCAATCAATTCAATCTATCAGCAAGCTGGCTTCAATTAACCAATATTCACATTCACAAATCATCATTGACTTCTTAACCAGTCCTGACCAACACTTGGATCAAAACATCTTTTTATAAGTTACAAAAATAAATAAAGACAAAAATGTACACTAAAGCGTGATCCGAAAACAATGTCGACTGAACTTCAAGGAAAAAGTGGAACAACATTCTGGGGCCATTTTATTTTCTGGACCAACTCTGCCCTCTATTGGTAAATGGCAGTGTCTCCACCTGTTGCTCAATGGGAGCAGTAAATAGAATTCCACAGAACGGATACTGTTTTATTTGCTTTTAAAAACCTGAATGCTATGAAATAATATCATTTGATATGAAATGGCAAAGATCAGAAATCTGGATGATGCATCTCATCCTTTTATACGTCGAGACTTGGCACTCTGGTTTCCTCCTGCAAATTTGTAGATCGGTGTCAAAATTGACACACTTGGTTCCAACTTTCTATTGCAAGGAGTCTCCATCTTGCCTGAACACTTGAGATTCAAGAAACTGAGCTCAGAGGCTGCAGCCTGTCTAGTAATCATCATCTTCATATTCATCAACACCTATAACGAAAAGAATGAATATGCCAGTATCACTATCAAGTTTAAGAAGTATGCCAGTACATGTATCACTTTCTAGTTTAGGATGTATGCCAGTATCACTTTCCAGTGTAAGATGTATGCCAGTATCACCTTCCAGGTTAAGAAGTATGCCAGTATCACCTTCCAGTTTAAGAAGTATGCCAGTATCACTTTCCAGTTTAAGATGTATGCCAGTATCACCTTCCAGTTTAAGAAGCATGCCAGTATCATATCCAGCGTAGAGAATCAAGAAGGAAGGATCGTCAGTTGAAGTATTGTCAAGAAGCTTGGTCACAGATTCTCTCAATGTCCTAGTCTCAAAAGTCAACATTTCAGGACTTTCTTACTACTTCAGAGCACTACACAGCCTAGACTTAGCCTAGCAATGACATAGCAATGGAAGATGTTACTGATTTACCTGAATGCCCCATTAACTGAGCTGCACTCATGTGCATGAACTGATTCTGTTCTTCTTCATCTTCGAAGTCCTCCTCCTCTACTTCTTCTGAAATGAAGAATGATTTCAGGATAAAGATAAGTCACTTGGTAAAACAACAAGGCTGTACTATATACGGTTGCAGAAAAGTTCAGAAATAGAACCATCTCTCTTATCAATATCAACTTACCATCCTTGACATTAGCATATTCAATTGGTCCTGACTCCACCACAATTTCATCCTTCTCTTCAACCCTGGGCTGTTTGATCGATGGCCCTTCGATGAATGGTTTCGTATCCGTGGAGACACTCTTCCTCTTGAACCTGGTGAGAGAGGGAACATATCAGACATCAAAATGATGGGGAAATCAAGGGGAAGCAGCACTCCACAATGGAGAAGATAACCGAGCTTCTAGTATTGGGTTTACCTCCGCTCAAATGACGACATTGCCGGGACCAGCCCAGTATCCTCCAGAGCAGTCACTTCAATCTTCGTCTCAGTTGCTATGGTCTCTTTCTTCAAGTCTGATACCCTGTTTAAATCCTTGAGCACTTCATAGTTGATTTTACTTGAGATCTTTTTCTCCTGAAGTATTTTCTCGATGGCTTCTCCGGCAGTATTGGCCTGAATTTGCTGCTTTTTCCGAGTCTTCTTTTTCTGCAGTTGGATGTGAAATAAGAATCAGATTAGCCAAGACTCAAAATTGTCTTCAACAGATCCATCGGGAGGCCACAAACCACATACGGTACATGTAGTACAGCAAAGCATTTACCGGCAGGAAGGATAATAGGGATACCTTTGGGACAGATGCTGTCCAGAACAGAGAGAGAGGTGCTGATTACAGAGGTCAAAGTAACAATCAACAAATTTTGGGCTGAAGTTCGGTGTCCTTAATTGAGAGTTGTCATCCATTAGAGGAGGTCCTCCTATACTTGCCTTCACTCAAGTCCATCAAAGGGAACCCCTACCTTTTTCTCAGGTTTATTAACACCCATTTCTTTTTCCTGAGCCTCTCTCTCTTCTTTCTCTTTCTGCTCTTTGAGGTAGTCAGCATTGGCGATCGTCCAAATGTTGGTCTTTACTTCAATTTCCTGGGGATTCAACAAATACAACTGAAAAGAAAGAAAATATTGTGGAATCCAGTTACCATTCAGGCCTACATTTTGGTGCCACAGATGAGCTACAGGCCTAATCCCTGTTGAAGGCAGTACTGGCTATACTGTCAGAGACAAGTTCCTGTGAGTACATGCAATGTAGGGTGAAACCAGAGCATCCAGTGAGAAGATTGGACAGCACACCTCACCTGGTCGATTTCTTCATCGTCAATACCCGTCAGATCCAGTTCCCCGCCGTCTTCCTCCTCCTCTGTGCTCTCTGGTATCTTCAGACATTCCTCAATCGATTCCTTCAGTCCTAAACTTGCTGCTGACGGCCGTGGGCCCTGAATACCGCTCGGTGCACCTTCCCACGGTGGCGGCATCAACGCACTATCCAAATCTTCCAACTTTGCCGAATATTTTCCTTCAACGTCAAATTCCTGATCAATTGACATCCCTGAGTTCTCCTTTGAGATATTTTCACCACTGTTGGAACATATACCGGTACTGGATTTCTCAGACTGAGAATTACCACAAAGAGTGTCGTGCGTCACAGCATTTGCATCACTAGTCCCTTCTTTATCTGCACCACCCAATGATAAAGCATTGGTTAAGATATCCTCCTTAACAAAGGATTCACTGAGTTCTTTTTCCACGTCATCTGATTCCACTGAACTAGAACATACACTGGCAGTTTCTGGATGAGAAACAGATGCAGTTTCTGGATGAGAAACAGATACCACTAAATATCATGTTATTATGTATCATTTCCTAAAGATCGACCAATATAATGGCTCGTTCACTTGTAAAGAGATGTGATGTGAAAGGGCTTTGAGCCTGTATGGAAGTGAAAAGTGCCGCACAAAAGTCTCAAATAAAGAGGGCAACCAGCAAAAAGGTTTACCAAGAAGCCTGGTTAGTGGGATGAATAAAAAGGCCCTACAAATGGAGAGGAGACAAGATCACCTCAAACACAGGCATCTGTAAAGAAACAATGTCAATGTCAACAAAACTCACATTTCAGATAGAATTTCAAATAAAGTCAATCCATATTTGTCTTACCGATGTCTTTAGTCTTCTTCATCCTGTTACTTTCCAGAGCTCGCTCTATCTCGGCTTGCATCTCAGTGATCTCACTGTTGACCTCGCCAAGTTTTCCATGCTCCTCCAACTGAAAAACAGATAGAAATATGCCAAGTTACATCTGTAGACAGATAGAGCTGCCTTTCAAGCTTTATTGCATACATTTGTATTTTCATTTTGGACAAATTGGGCTTCTCAGTGGAAGGTTTCAGCTTGGAGGAAGGAATAAGGTTTCCGCAGTATCCCTGATTTCAAAAGCTTACTAAAGTACAACAAACATTAGACTCCACTTCAGAACAACAACACACCTGGGCCATTTTTGCTTTCTTTTTCCCTGCAATGAAGGATGGCGGGTCATGCTCCTCCTCTAAATCGATCCGCTGAAATTCATCGATTGTCAACTGACTAGACGGCGTATCCTCAAACTCTGTCAATCTTTTTCGTATGGTCGATTCACAAACTTTTGCAACTTTGATGACATCCCTGAGTGTCCTGTTGAAATCATGCCACCTGGCGGCGACAAGTAAAGCTGGAACAAGATAACTGTGTTATAGTAGGTTCAGCCTGGTCATGTTAGCTGGCAGCACCCCCAATTGGCCTAGTGGAGAACTGGAGAGCTCAATGATTGACACAGGATCTGGTGCCATTTGAATGAGAACCAGAGCTTCACTGTCAGAGACGAGACTCCAGCCTGAACCACCAAAATGCGACCAGTACGACAGATCGTTTTGATGCCTGAAAGTTCTATTTGGCTCTGAAAATTTACAATATCAACAAACAGATGAAGGAGATAAAATGCCAACATCCCTTGAGCAAGAACTCTGAAATACTGAAGCCACTCGACTGAGCCTCACCTGCACCACATAAACCTGACGGTCTCCTCCCGGCGTGGATCCAATCTCTCTTCATCCTCTGAACCAGTCTTAAAGCTGTCATTGAAACATCATGAGTCTTTTCGCCGAACTCAAGTCTGTGAGCAAACCGCTGGATATATAGGCACGGATCTGGAAAGATAATGCAGGTTTCCTGAATATTTCATCGGTTTATCAGGTGATACGTAAAATAATGAACAACCAAAGAAGACACACTGTAGTTCACTCCTCTTCTCAAGATGGCAGCACCATCCAACCCTGAACAAAAACAACTTTCAATATGGCCACCAAAATAGGGAGTATTTATAATACTTCCAAAAGCGAGCCAAAAAGGTCATATTCCCAGGAGCCAATAGGTAGGAAGCTGGTTCATATAATAGTCTAGAACTTGTAGCATCATATGGTACAATAGTGCTCCACTTTGCATGAATGCATGGACTATTTTGTCGAAGTTCTTATGGGCTCTTACAGGCTGCACTAAGAGTATACATTGTATACATGTAGTGGATGTGTGTGTACATGTACTATGGTAGTCTGTGATAAATGACGAAGATATGCAAATCTCCTCCATGATATATGATCGTATGGTATATACAAGAATACCTGTTGTTTACGTACGACCATCACATACACACAAAATAGAAAATTTCACTTAGAAATAGTATAGACATAGCTTGTTCTGCAGTGCATGTGTCCTTGAGCAAGTCACCACACTTCACTTTTTTGTTCGTTCTTGGCTTTTATTACTTCTCATGGCTGCTTTTTAATGTAGGCTGATGCTTGTTTTAATTGAAAATACGGTAGAACCTCCC